>JAQHUG010000235.1:2584237-2617556 GCA_028555095.1 Dicrostonyx torquatus | reverse complement strand
TTTGGTTTTTTCAAGACAGGGTTTCTCTGTGGCTTTGGAGCCTATCCTGGAACTAGCTCTTGTAGACCAGGCTGGTCTCGAACTCACAAAGATTCGCCTGCCTCTGCCTCCCGAGTGCTGGGATTAAAGGCGTGCGCCACCAACGCCCGGCCAACAACACAGTTTTACAAATGGCACAAACAAAAGTCACAGTCACACAGTTACATATAGTTAAGAATCGGGCTGGGGGGGGTGAAGGACCACACACATGTAGGAGTGCACTCTTATAAACATGAAGTCTTCCTTCTCTGTATTTCCTCAGAGGACAGAAGTTCCTGTTTTAGGAAACCAGGGAAACAGAGAAAAGAGCTCCATCCATAGTCTGAGGAAGCACAGAAATACATAAAACAACACTGCAGCACCCTGATGATGCTGATGTTGAGGATCTGTCTCTCAGTAGCCTCAACCATGATGGCAGTGGGACGTTAACAACACATCAGAGCTCAGACTATCAGAGGCTCTACATATATTTACATTTCAAGTAAAAACAAAGTATTCATGCTCCAGGGAGGCATAATATAACAGAACAAATCTAATATGATGCCATCAAAAGCTATACCCTAACTGCTCCACTCAGTAATGAATGCTCTGTCCTATGAAGACAGAGTTAGAGGAAGCTATGTGCCATTGTCTACTTGTTATGTGGAATACAATAAAATCAAGGCTTCATTTCTAAGAACTATAAGGAACGCAAGCTGGACGGAATCATTTTGACTTGTTTGTTTGTCAAGCAAACATTTACTTAGTCAGTAAATGGATTGTGGTAGTTTGACCTTGTGACATAAAAGGCCACAGAAACAGCTTTTCATACCTGATACTAAACGGAAGCCAAGAAGGAAAGATTCAGACTGCTGCTTGGGACATCAACAGGGACTGTACCCCTGACATTACAAACAAATGTCCTCTACGAACAGAAAAGCAAATACAAAACACATTTTAGATTAGTTAGTTTGATCATGCCTCTGGGAGAGGGACAGGAATGCATTTCTCCTGGCTCAACACCCTGCATCTTAATCCTGAGAGATGTGTCACCACCTTACCTGCTCACTTTCATTTCTGTCAGGTGTGTGAACCTCATTTCACAACACGCACATGTCATCATCACACACTCCCTGTAAATCCTGGCACTTCCACAATTGCTTCCCACTTTAGAGGGCACTCAGTGCACTTTATCTTCCCTCCAGAGCATGCCACACTCACTCTCCACAAAGGAATGGGGAGCAGAAAATCTCTCCCCTCCTGCCCCAACACAGACATCCAAGTCCTACAGCCATCTTCCTCTTTTAAAAAGGGCCATGCATAACTATAGCTATTATTTTCACTCACTGATATCTAGAGTCAGGTCTCCTCCCCACCTAAGGAATAAAAGAAGCTGCCTTCTCACATAGTGAAATAGCTTTGTGCACAGTGACCAGAATGGCCTGAGCCATGTTAAGCTATATTATTTCATTGCTAGAGTGAGAGACCCTAGAACTTTCTGCTCAGTTTCTGTGATCACGGAAGCACATATTAAAATAGAAGTCACTGGCATCCAGGAGCCCCAAACAGAGAGTAAAGCCCCTGATATAATCTTACTGAATTTGTCATGGGAAAAGCATCTCACTAAAATCCTTGGGTTGTGAGCGAGTACAGTGTAACCCATCTACCCTACTGATGCTCTAATGCCCTCTCTCCATCCTATTACCTTCTTACAACCCCATTTACTCTACTGATGCTCTAATGCCCTATCTCCTCCTCTTTACCCTCTTACATGGAGCACAGCAGACAAAACCCTGGTGGGATTCTTGTACTAACTGCTGACAAATTTGACCAGCGCCAGGTTGCAGAGTCTAATAAGAGACCAGGGAAGATCAAAGTGTATCAGGAAAGATATCAACCAACCAGCAGGTGTAAACTTAATGTAAATGTGTAGACTGAGAATGGAAATGTCGATCAGCCTTGTTCTAACCCACTCTTCCTAGTATTACAGTTTCATTATTCTGACATGTTACATATTCAGAGAATACTAGAGAGTCTGTCTAGTTATGGTTAAAAAAAAATCTTAAAATAGAAACTTAAGACTATTTCATCACACTGTTTTTGATCACACACAGACACATGCACAGAAAAAGAAAAATGTCCAAATTAGTCTACGTTTTAAATGTATTATCAAGTACATCTTGAACTGAATTCACGGATGCTGTAATTCCAGAGGGTATTGATGTGTCACTACTACATAATCTGGCAAGATGAGTGTGAGAACAAAAATCTTATACTCAGTGTCTTGGTTAATATAAATTACTAGGAGCCTAAATACAGAGCACTGTGCCAAGCAATGGCAAGAGGCGAGTATGAACACTGTATAAATAAACACTGCAGAAGTTTATTTACATTAAAAGTTTGCAATTTCTCCTGTCCCCTGAGACAGAAACCTGCTAATCCTTTTAAACAAACTTTGCACTAAACCTGTGATAACTAGTACTACAAGCCAGAGACATTGGGAGAAAGAAACTTCAGTTGAGACAATGCCCCCACCAGATTAGCCTATGGATGCTGTGGAAACTCCTTCAGCCAATAGCCTTTAAGATATTGACTCAATTAGGGTGAGGTCTCATGTATTATAAATGCATATGAAGAGCATGCACGGGTCTCTCAGCTGCTGCATTTGTTTCCAGTTCTCAGCACACACAGAGGGCACACGGCGGATCACTACTATTTCTGTGAGTTTATCCTCTAATAAATAAGCCTTTGTTATACTCCATTCTTAGTCATTTTGGAACTCTTTTGTATATCAACAAATGGCATGCCAACATGGGGCAACTACATCTACATAAAAATGGTTTTAGAGAGCTTGGGAAGGAATTCTTGACACAAAAGAACAGAGTTAAGCACAGCTTCTTGGTGCCTTATTTTCTTAGGTGGGCTCTGCTTGAGGTAAGCAGAGGGACAATTCCTTTAATAGAAGGCTTCCTGACTCAGAATTAGCAGCAAAAACTGTGGTTCCTTTATGCTAGTCCTGTTATGGAGCACTTAAATGGGTCTGTGGGCAGCAGACCTGTTATGGAGCACATTTAAGTGGGTCTGTGAGCAGCACGTTACAAATTGCTTAATGGTGACATAGACCGACTATGTCCCTGGAGCTGAGGCAGTGAGCATGGCTAGCAGAGGTGTTGACTATGCCTCCATCATGTTGGACAGGGTGGAGCCAACAGGTAGGGCCCTGAAGTTGATACTAGCCATGCCCACTTAGCATTTAAAAAGAAAAACTCTGCTTGTCAGAAAAGAACAGATACACAATAAAGACAGATTTAGACAAAAAAGACCTATAAACAAGATATAGTATGTTTGACAAAAGAATTTTGGGTAACTGTCCAGGCAGCGAGATGTCTCTGTCAATTCTAGAACTTTGAAAGTTGCTTACAATGGACTTCCTGTTTACTTAAGTAATATTATATCCTTCTGAGGTCTTTGATGGAGTTCAAGAGAGTTATAGTTTTCCTTAGTTGTGGTAAAAGATGAATTAGATATGAAACTGTAGACTCACAAAGATATGATAGATGATAAAGCATTATCCTTAATTGGCCAAATATAAATGAACTAAATATTATAACTGCAATTCTTGCTTGATACCTGTTTCATTATATGTAATTTTATTATGCTAAAGTTAAACCATCTTTTTTATTTAGACAGAAAAAGGGAGATGATGTGGGATGTCCTTCTGTATATTGTTGCTTTTATCAGTTGATGAATAAAGCTGTTTGGGCAAATGGTTTCGCAGAGTAAAGCCAGGTGAGAAATCAAAAGAGAGAGAGAGAGAGAGAGAGAGAGAGAGAGAGAGAGAGAGTGAGTGAGTCAGGGATACACCATGTAGTTGCCAAAGGAGAAAGATCCTGAACCCTTACCAGTTAAGTCACAGCCTTGTGCCAATACATAGGTTAACAGAAATGAGTTAATTTAAGATGTAGGAGCTAGCTAGAAATATGCCTGAGACATCGGCCAAACAGTGTTGTAATATAGTTTTTGTGTGATTATTCAGGTCTGGTCAGCTGGGAAATGAACAAGCAGTCTCTGTTTTCAGATGGGCAAGTCTGTAGTGCATTTTCTTGATGGATGACTGATGTGGGAGGGCTCAGCTCACTGTAGGCAGTTGCTGTTCACATGTATGTAATCCTTGGAGCTATGAGAAAGAAAACTGAGTAGGCTATTAGGAGTAAGCCAGTATAGCAGCACTCCTTCATGGCCTCTGCTTCAGGTTCCAATTGAGTTCCCTGGATGATGCACTACAAGTCGTAAGCTAAAATAAACCCTTTCTTCCCCACGTTGCTTTTGTCTATGGTGTTTTATCACAGCAATGGAAATCCTAACTAGGACAGATTCAAAGGTAAGGCAACAGAGCAAAACAGAAAGCGGGGCTCTGGTCTGAACAGTTGTTCAGCTGAAGAATCAGACCAGAGGACTAGCTGAAGACAGGGCTCGCTCAGTGTGAACCATCACAGAGGTGGACTCAGAAATTCAGTTCTGTCACACATACCTGTGCTGTGCAGCAAAGGCAACCCTAATTAAACAGCAGTCTTCAAAGGATTTGCTTAGTGTGTGTCTACCAGAGGCCAGACCAGTAGATGGGCTCCATAGTCATCCAACAGTCTTGTTTATCAGCGGCATCTGCCATGTGCTAGGTGCCAGCTCCACATCAGGTATCACACACCGTTACATTTATGATTGATTTCCGTTATCCCTGCCAAGAGTTGTGCTATGGGGAAGTGGGACTAGCACTGGCTCCATCTTTCAGGTGAAAGAACCAAGGCATAAATAAGGATCTCACCAAGGAGAAGACAGCCAAACTCAGGCCCGCCAGGCACCAGAGCTCCTGCTCACCCCACACTGTGACTATGCAGGGAGATCAATTGCTCCAGCATCCACTGCAAAGTCCTGAAGTCAAACCCGTGTATAAATCTAGACAAATTAAGCCAGGGTGGGCAAAATTCCTGTACACCTAGCTAATTCAAAAGCTAAATGACCCTTAAAAACTCTTTGGTTTTAAAAAAATCAATAGCAATAATTCTTCCCTGTGTTGTTCATCTTTTTCTTTGGTATTGATGGGAACTTTGACTCAATAAAAGATGCCATTACTTGAATTTTTGCCATCAGTACTTTGCTAAAGTTTTCTTAAGAAAATAAAAATGTATCAAGTTCTTTAAAAGAGGACCAGCATTAAAACAAAATATCATGGAGATCAAGAGATTCTTACTTCTTGGTCAAATTTTATGGACCTCTGCAAAATGTACCTATTAGAAACACGGACTTTGTGTTAGGTCACACAGTAATTACAAACAAGCTGTCAAGCTGGGAGTCAGAAAGGCAAGCAGAGGTTCAATCAGTGGGCACTGAGCAAGAGGCAGGAGACAGAGCAAAGCGCCTTATAGTTAGTAACACTCAGAAATCACAGCAGAGCTCATAAAACCTCACTGGGTTTCTCTCTCTTCTAGAAGCAAAACACCAGTAGAAGAAAAAAGAACTCTAGCTGTCATCCACAGACTCAACATGTTGGCAAAGGGCAGCAGCGTGGAAAGTCAAGGACATTACAACATTGACTGTGTCCAACCATGGTGAACTCTGACACAAAAGGATTAATTAAGATTTCATAGCAAGAATCATTATAGAGCTGACTTATTCAGGAAAAGGCAGAAAACAAAAATCACCCCAAATTTTTCCCTGCCTTCTAACCAAGAAGGCTGTGTAACAGTTTATCACGCTGGGAACACAGCTCATCTTGACACAGTTGATACTTAGGCTTTTTGGTGGCAAAGTCAAGGAAGTTGGTGGGAGGCAAGATCTGAATTAAAACTATAACAACCGGGTGAAGGAAGCCTGTGGACGGACACAGATGCATCAACACTGGTCCTGGTTCAATAACTTGCAAACAGGCTTCGAGAGCTATGTTTCCATAGTCCTCCGCAAGGTAATCTGGGATTAAAATGCAGCTGCTACAGCTGCAGCTCTGGTTAACTTAAGCCCAGGCTGCACACCTTGTTACAACAATCAGCTGTGTAAAGAGCTACACAGAAGGAAGAAAGGAGATGGAGACGGTGTCTCAGCTCTTTTGCCACCAACATTCTCTAGACTGTAGTCTGAGTGTGACGAAGCACAATTAACATTTCTAACCTGACATACGTGAAATCTTTAACAGAATACAGGAAGGAATGGAAAGAGAAAAGGGGGAAAGAAGAGAATAAGTCACAAAAGGAAGATGAGGTGGGTGAGGACTACTTATTATTACAAAAGGGCACGGACAACATTCCAGTCCATTACATCCCCGATCAGTGACTGACGATTCTCGGGCATACAAAGCAGCTCTCATTCCTTCTCCTTGAGCTGACACATAATCTCTTAGTAAAGGGCATTCTAATCAACTCTCTGTCCCCAAGTTTCCATTACAGCATCTAAGAGGACCAGATGAGGAAATGATTGCTAGAATCTGGTACTATCCACTCTCACTCAGAGACCATGCAGTCATAGTGTTGAGTTCTGGGTGCTACAGCTTTCAAAGGTCACAGAAAAGCTGGATTTATTCAGAAGCATGAGTTCTAAGATAGGGAGGAACTCAAAACCAAAACAGAGAGGGTCCAGACATGTTCAGCTTATAGAAGAGAAGCCTTCTCATACCTCAAGAATGCTCATATGAGAAAAACCTATTGTGTGCTGAGTCCTCCAAGGAAGAAAACGAAAATCAATGGGCAAAACCCAGAGATTTCAGCTCAATAAAAGACTTTCCAACCAACAGGTCTATACCACAGAATAGGCTATCCCAGAAAGCAGTGCCAGTTTCTGCGAGTGATAGACAGCCGCACAGCAGAGGTGCTCTAGAAGGAATCTAACAACTGATTAAACGTTTGTGATGAGGTCAAGGTACAAACTGAATTAGAACCACTAGGGCATCTGTTAAACATATATGGTCAGACAGGGATGCTGGTGTATCCCAGCACTCAGAAAGCAAAGATAGATAAGTAACTGTGAGTTACAGGATAGCCAAGGCTACACAAAACTCAAGCACACACAAACACACAAATATTTAACAGAGCTTTGTAAATTAACCAAGGGGGAAACAACCTTTACCAAGCTTTCCTGGTAGTTCTCAAGTGCTCATGACTTAGAACTAGACTCCTGTGGAGCTTCTTCCTCTTTAGCCTGAGGTCAGAAGACCCCTGCTTGCCCTGGGGGCCCCCATAGAACTACCTTCCCATCCCATGTGTCTGTCCAGACTCACTGGAGAAGACAAGTTCCTGCTCCTACATCTTTAATCACAGTTTCCTCTCTGTATGGCACAAGTCACCAAACCCTCCTGACCCCTACTTGACCATTCCTCTTCCATTTCTCTGGCAGTAACTGCTCTGCGTTAAACTGTAATCTGACGGTCAGCACAGTGTTTCTAATATTCAAACCCGTGGTCTTTTGAGTGTTATACCTGAAAGAAGTTTCAGTTTATGTTCCTTTAAATACTGTGTAGTCTCCTGGGAAAGGCCTCACTGCTTTAAACCGTAAACATGGTCAGAAAGATCTGCACTCTTCCCTTTCAGAAGCACTCATGGCTCTGAGGCAGCGCAGTGCCACCCTCTACTGCCTCTCTCCACAGCACTTCTAAGAGTGGCCATTAACTAGGCCCTCCAACCTATGGACTTTACATGCTGCCATTTAATTATGGTTTTATTTTCCCTATGGTCAAATGGACCCTGAAGCTCAAAAAGGTCAAGTAACTCATTTCCTAAAGTCAGAACACCACAAAAAGATTCATGTGGAGAAACAACCCATTTTATCTGGTTCTAATGCCGACACCACTGGACCACAGTGCCTCTGAACAGCACTAACAGCTCCAAACTCTCAAACTGAGAAGTTTACCAGCGCCATGGATTTAGCATCACAAATCTACTGGTAATTGTTCTGGATGAATTGGAAGGGAATTAATTTGAGGTTGGGAAAGCAATTAAAAGTGTAATAATTTAGGCACAAGGCCATAATGGTCTGCACCGGATGTTGGCAATGGGAGTAGAAAAGAAAAAGATAACAGAATTAATGAAAGATGAATTGAAATAACCTGGCAATGGCTGAAGCCTTTGAAGGAAGGATAAAGGAAGCAAAGCTGATTTAAACTGCATGTCTGCATGACCACGAAGCAAAAAGGATGCCAGGAGCTGAAACAGAGAAGACAAAATTTATGGGGAAGAAATGATATATTTGTCACAATTGCTGGAATGAAACAACAGTGTGACCCAGATAAAGAAAGGTGACTACTTCAAAATTCGCCTGTTTTCAAAACAAGAGTAAAAATATGCCTGTGTTACTCTTGGAGGTGACAACCATGCCAATGAAAAGGATGTTGGGTCACTCAAGGAAATATCCTGGCATCTCTTACATACAACCTCTTTCTCTCCCCAACTTGCAAAAAATGCTGTGCCTGCAAATTCCGGCCCCATTCAACATGAAGGGGATGGTTAATAGGTCTCATCTGTTTAGCTGGAAAGCATGTAGCAGGTCCTTCATGAGAAGACCACAGACAATTGTCTGAGCAAAAATTTATGCAAAGTAACAGATCAGTAATAGTTTTACACCAGCAGGGCTTCATGTCTCATCATTTTATACACTTACTAATAGAGTTTAGTATTAGAATTTGAAAAGGAACAAAAAATGGAAAGCTCTCCCTGTAGAATGGATGGTACTCTTTCAGCTATTCTGGGTTTCATTGCAGATTTCTACTCCGAGGCATTATTCTTTGTTTTATTTTCAAAATATGGCTCATACTTTTAAAATGGCTTTCTGGGAACTCCACATTTGCATGAATACAAAGGAAGCGTGTCCTCTATCTGCTGCCATCGTTCTGTTAAACAGCTGGTTACATATTTTATAGGGTTAGAATATGATTAATAGTGGAGCCCTCTACAGATTCCTTAAAACTACAAAATCAATAAGGCTTGGCAAAGTAAACACAAAGGAAGCTTTTAAAGTTTGGTCTCACAGTTTTTAAATGGCACGTTCTTAAAAAAGTGCTCTGACGTGGACAAGGAAACCGCTCAGGGAAGCTCAGGTAGTGGACTAAGACTTGGGTGAAAATGGTTCCCTACTTGGCTCCTCCCCATTCTTTTCAACAGCCAATGAATGTCCTCCTGAATTTGACCTCAGGTACAGGGAAACCAGGACAAGGAATTTAATGATTCAATGTCGGTGACTGCTACACACCCAGCAAGGCTGCTTTTTAGTAAAACACACATGCAGAACACAGCTAAGTTTCAAGTGGTATGGGAATGTTGAGGACACATTCGACTCTCAACTTGACATCCTGAATGCTCCCCAGGCAGTGCCCTGCATACAAGGTCATGCCTCAGTACGGCCAGCAGTGGCTCCTTTTTGATGAGTAACATAGAAACGTGTTGGGTGTTTGTGAACGGCACTTAAAGGTGCTGCCAACAGTAACTCCGATGTACTGCAAATGAAAACCTGAAGAGAGTGGGCGCTGGGTTCCAGCACTTAAGCGAGCACTCGTACAATGCAATGGTGCAAGCAACAATGGAGGTCAGGAGCCCCGTATGACCTGATAAATGTCAGCTCAATGTTCGTGTCCTTCACTGCCAGAGCGGTCTCACTAGAAATGAGCACAAAGGATTCAAAATGGGGAAAATACTTTATTCTATACTTATTAATTTTTTGAAACTAAAGAGATTATAAAGTTCATATACAGAATTTTGGACTAAACACTAAAATCACCTCTTAGAAAATGGTTTTTAAAAATTATTATTACTATAAAATTAAATACTGGAAAAGTACTGCATATTCCTGACAAAATGAAAGTTTTTTCATCTAACAAAAATTCATTTTAAAGACAAGAAGACTCAATACGGTATTAAAGACTGCCACTGCCATCTGAGCAGCCCACGAGAGACCAGCACTCCTACAGCCAAACACCTCTTTTCTGGAAAGAGGAATAAAACTGGCATTTTCTTTCCAGTATTGCAGTGAAACAATCATCATGAGTGAAAACAATGACAAAATAAATGCTGGCCTACTACTCCCCCCACAGCAACCACATAATAGTCCCAACACCACGAACACACCCAGAACTATCTTTTGGCAAAAAACAGTCTGTCTTGCCGCTTCGTTTTCACAAAAAGCATAGACATGAAACCACTGTGAATCCTGATGAAATTTATTTCCTCCCCCAGCAGGAGCCGTCCACATCCTCTATCTTATCAGAGGCTCCTTCCTCTTTGATGATGAGCAGTGCGATAGCACTACTCCACCACGCTGATGGGCAAGAGTTTAGCTGCCAAATGCCAAGGCAATGAAAGGATTATATCCAACTTTTGTCAAGTTTTAATGATGTTACTATAAGCATCCTGCTTAGGTTTCTGGGTGAACTAAAGCACAATTAATAAAAACTCAGGGAAAGAATCTGGGGTTCAACCTGAAGGTCAGAAAAGAAAAACAGCCAGCCACTGAGTCTTACTTTAACCTCAGTCAGAAAATGGCGACCCTGCCTCTAGGAATCTCAGAATGAGACTGTGTCTGAGAGCTGTCTCCTCCCAGTTTATAATCCTCTCTAGGGCTGGGATTAAAGGTGTCCACCACTGGGTTTAAAGGCAATGCACCACTTGGTTTCTATGGCAACTAGTGTGGTTACTAGGATTAAAGGTGTGTGTCACCACTGCCTGGCAGTAAGGCTGTCTTACTCTCCCGATCCCCGGGCAAGCTTTATTTAATAAAACACAACTGAAATGCTACTACAGTGAACCAAGTTTACATTTGTCTATAACAAAAAAGAGCAGGGTCAACATAAATGTGTGTTTATTTTACAAGAAAATGACAAACTGTTTTTCAAAGTGGTTGTATCTTTTTGTATTCCTACCAACTGTGTGAGAACTCCAGATATGTTCCCTCCCCATCCTTCCCAGATGTGGTGTTATGGGTTGCTTTTAAATAATTGTGTGTTATAGTAGTGTCTTAGGGAAACTTGGGTGTCTCACCATTTCGATTTACATCTAATAACCAACTGAATCGAACAACATGCAATGTGCTTAGTTACCACCTGAATACTGCTCTGGTGAAAGACCTGCTCAAATCTTTGGCCTTAAAAAATAAAACTGGGCCAGGCTGTGATGGTGCACACCTTTAATCCCAGCACTTGGGAGACAGAGGTAGGAGAACCTCTGTCAGTTTCAGGCCAGTCTGGTCTACAGAGCTAGTTCCAGGACAGGCTTCAAAGCTACAGAGAAAACCTGTCTGCCTCCAGGTATGCCTATATGCTTACATGCCAGAAGAGGGTGACAGATCTCATTACAGGTGGTTGTGAGCCACCATGTGGTTGGTGGGTATTGAACTCAGGACCTCCGGAAGAGCAGCCAGTACTCTTATCCTCTAAGCCATCTCTCCAGTCCCAAGAAACCCTGTCTTGAAAAACCAAACCAAACCAAAAAAAAAAAGTAAAACTGGTAAGAATGGGGGTGTGGTTCAGTGGAAGAGCACGTCCCTAATATGTGTGAAGGAGGCCCTAGCACACACAAACACACCTCCAGAACTGGGTTGTCTGCTTACTCAATGTTGAGTTTGGAGAGCTCTTTATGTATTCTGGCTATAAATCCTATGCCATATATGTGATTTGCAGATGTTTTCTCTTCCTATACTGCTCCTTAACATACCTTCTCAACTATCAGCTTTTTAAAACCCCAGTCCCTGGCCCTGTGGTAACAGTACTACAGCCATTCATGAAATCATACGGCATCATATTACAGTAAGTACAATGAAAGACAAAATATGTCATCACGATACAGAGGCAGTTGTCAGGAAAGACTGCCAGGGTGAGGTTTCAAGAAAGACTCAAACTGGAAGTATTCCGAGAGAAAAGGTTCAGGGAGAGAGAAGTAAGCAAAAGCCCTAAGCTGGGGAAGTTCAGCAAGACCAAGGAAGAGAAGGCATCCAGGCTGGTGGGGGACAGGGAAGTAATGGATACACAGCAAAAGCAGAGCCTCAGCCATTTAAGCTTTGCCTGGAGCCGACAGTAACTCCATCTTTCTCTTTCTTTCCATTCATTCTATACGCCTCCCACATCCCACATCATGTATCCAGATCCCATTTATTTCCTGTCCCTTTGCATCCACCCTCTGCCCCTGCACTCCGTGCCCCCCAAATAAAATAAAAGCTAAGAAAAGAAAGGGAAAAAGGAGAAAACCTTAAGATCATCATGGAAGCAAAGAAATAAATCTGGGTACTAGAAAAAAAAAATCACTAGAAGCAAACATGAAGACAACCAGTTAGGAGAGAGCTACACTCTGGGCAAAAAATGATGCAGCTATCAAATACAGCTGGGGCAGTGCAGAGGGAGCCAAGCTGGATCTTACTGTTAAAGCTAGTAGGATTCACAGTGCACTGACTGTGGTGTGGAGAGTTGAAAAGGAAGGAGGGGTGGAAATGACTCCTGGAATTCAAGGGTGAGCACCAGAATGAGTGTTTACTGTGGTGGAAAAGGACAGATGAGAGGAGTGAGAAGCCAAGCTTTCTATTCAGGATACATTAGATTTGGAATGCCTAGCAGACATCCCAGCAGATTTTAGACAATGGTTGGAACACCAAGGTCAGCCTGAGAAAGAGAGATAAACGTGAGAGCTAGAAGCATATATGTGCTAAAGAAAGAAAGGGGCTCACTTGCTCTGGCATGCCAACAATGGTAAATACCATACCTCAACAGTCATTTTAAGTCTCTCTTTCCTCCGCCTGGCCTATACATTCTACCAGCACACAAACAGTACCTTTTTCCTAACTAATGAATCTTGGTGCCTAATGCCCAACAAGTCTTGTGGGTTCACACAAGCATGACAACACAAGGTGGAGTGGTGCCCAGACATCCCAAGGGACTGTAATGCAAGAAATGAAGCTTTAGACACGAGGTTCCCAGTTCCCACGACAGGCAGGGAGAATCTCAATGAAGCTTTAGACACCAGGTTCCCGGTTCCCATGATAGGCAGGGAGAATCTCAAGCACAAGGCGCCCTTCACAGCTCTTGATTAAAGATGTTACAACTTCAAAGAAGCCACTGTCACTTGATAACCACCCAAAGGATTCCTACTCCTACTAGTTCTCATTTCCTGTCTTCAAAATGAGTTCTCCTATTTTATGAGCTTTCATAGATAAAAGGGTCAGAGACTGGGCTAAATTGAGAGGTGATATCTTTGGATTCATATCTAAGTACGAGTAATCCACTGGTGTCCCTGAGAATGCTAGGCATCCAACAGTCCCCTCCAATGCTACTCTGAATTCCTCCTCGAACTACTAAAAGACTTAGAAATAGCCTAAGCACAAGCCAATCTACTCAGGTTACCAGAGTCTCTTCCTCAACTGTTGAGCTTTACTGAAAGGAAAATAAAACGTAACCAAGCAATGTCTGGAAGTAATCGGCTCCTATCCCTATTGCAGACAATTTCCCAAACATGTTTGAGTGTCACTACAACATATTTCTATATAAACACATGAACTATCGCTTGGAGGTCACAGCAAGGTCACTGTGATTATCTGGAAACTGGAAAGAGTTACCATTTACATACATAATGGCAAACAGAAAAATACGTTGATTTCCTTTCTTCTTCATTAACAAATGAGAATATACCAAAAAGGGCAATTTTAAATAAGTATCTTTACAAGCTTAGTATTTTAGTAAATAGCGTTAGCTTTTCTATTAAAGGTATTATTTTAAAAGGCCGAGTAGAGTCATTATGCTTAAAAATCTGCTCTCCATTTACAGCCAAGACGTTATCTAACACTGCGTATGCAGGTGCTCCCCAACAAAGCTGCAGCTGACCTGCACTGGGTGCATCCATGTTACTGGTTCTGCAATACGTTTCAAGGGAACAACCATGTCACTTTATGCTAAAGATTTAAAAACGAGTCCCCAACTCCAGTTTCTCCATGTTCTACATATACAGCTGGCTGTAAGCTAATAGAGACTCCATCAGCCTAGGTCCTTAGAGACCACTGAGTACATAACCTATTTTAGATGTTTAACATCAGATAAACTTTTATTATGCTTGTATTTATCATGTTGCTGTTATGAAAAACAGCTAATCCTGGCCCTCTAAATAGACCTTTGTCATCTAAAATCATATCCACAGAATGAGTAACCTCAAGAATATGCACTCAAAGACTGTCCCCTATAGCCCATCTCACACTTCACAAACATGTCTAGTTTTACAAAGGGTAACTATCTGCAGAGACTAATTTCTTCTATGGTAGAGGTCAACAAATAGTCACGGGTACATGACTGACTGAATATATGAGTGTCAGCTCCTGCAATCAAAGAGTAGAAGTCACTGGGAGAGTTTCCAGCACTGTGACTGGCAGCACTGCACAGGGCCATCTGTGTCATGTCACTTGCTTCATTCTTTTCATCTTAAGATGCACCCGAACAGCCTAACAAGAGGGGAATCAATGTGAACACCTTTTCATGGAGTCAGTATGTCCATCTGAACATCAACACGGAAGTTAACAGACCAGTGCACTACAACACAAACCCCTATGAATCACATCTAAATCCTCTGCAGTAAGAACACAAGTAATTGCATTTCCCTCCTGAGTTTCTACACGCATTTAAGTCTTGTGGGGTCCTTCCCTTTCAGCATCACAGCAGCCACCAAACAGCTGGATCCAAGAGATGGTAAAACCGGCGTGCCCCTCTGTCACTGCAGCTCAGGGAGCTGACAGCATACTGCTATTTGTTTTTTAGTTGGGAACACTGGTCTGAACATCATTATGCATGCTGCGGTTGTATATTTATTTTCCCTTTCCAGGAGGAAAGGAAACCAAATTTACAGTGTAATATAAGAACAATAGGGCACTCTAAACAAACAGCGAGTGAACGTACAATAACTAAAAGGAAATGTTCTTCATATACCATGCTGACATTTGGCCAACCTGCAGAATTTGTTAATCATTTCAGTTCAATTTTTTTGAAAATCTGGCTTAGTAATTGATGAAGTCTTTAATTTTTGTCACCTAATTATGAGGTAATTAAATGTTTTCACTTCCAGAAATCATCTTCCTTGTGCTGACTAGGACCCTCAGTCTCAAGTTCCACACCCTCTACAGTGAGGGGAATAACAGGGAAAGTTGAACGGGCACAGGCCTCTACGGCTCCAGAGTGAAAGCTTCAAACCCTAAAACAACAACAACAAAACTCCTCTAGGTTGATTAAACCTGAGCACATAATTCCATTCCCTTAAGGAATGTCAAGTCCTCAGGGGGAGTCAATAACTCTGTTGGTTTTTCCTGGCACAAACTGCAGATGTTCAGAAATGATGAGCCATCACTAACTCCAGATGATGATCTATCTACTGACCCTACATGTCCTTGGTCACCTTTGTGGCACTCCCTGACCATCCTCTCACTCTACACTTTTGCTTCTAATCTCTAGTGCTGCTTTCTCGACATCTCGCAGTCTCTGAACCCTCAGACAGCAGACGCACCAAGCATGTACACTGTGGCTGTTGGCATGCGTCTACAGTGCAGTTTCCCTACTGTCAAATCCTAGAGGTTGACTCTGTCGCCTGAGACGTTTCAGGCAAGAAAGGTTCTTAGATTCTTGAGTATCTGCACAGAATACATTGGTTAACATTCATAATTTTAAAAATACAAAACATAAGCTTCTCAGATGTTCTGTCGATGTTCAAAACGTTCTGGATTTCAGGTTTGGATTTCCAAGCAAGAGGTGCTCTGCCTGACACCTGACTTGCATCATGGTCCATTTCTCATTCATCTGTGAGAGGTATCTCCATTTCCAGTTGGGATATTGACACTGGGCTGCTGTGAATACGTGAGCAGATCTTTATAATGACACGTGCTCGCTTTCCTGGATAAACCCTGAGGAGGATTGCAGCTGAGTCTTTAAGGACATGCATGCCTATTTTTTAAGGATACTGCCAACTCTTCTTCAGTGTAGGAGGCACTTACACCTCTCACCAGCACAGCATTGGGAGTCGGGGCCTTCGCGTGCTTGACATCACCAGGGATGGTCTTTCTCATCTGAATGAGCACAACAGACTTGTGTTTCCCTACTGACTAACGACACTGAACATCTTCCATACCTTTGAAGTAAGGTTTCTGTCCCAAGCTTTTCCTGACAGAGATTCTTTACTGAACTCTTCATACTTTCTAAATATGAGGTTGTAAATCATACACATGACTTGTGAATGTCTTCTCAGCCTATGACTTGCCTTTAAAGTCTTTAAGACTATTTCTATAGGAGCTAAAAGTTTTATCTTTGATGAAGTCCAATTTATCAATTTTTCTGTTATATGAACTATGCCTTGAGTATTGTATCTATAAACTTGGCCCAAGCCAAAGTCACAAGCCTTTCTCTTAGATTATATTCTTTCTCATAGAAGTTTTATAATTTTAGGGTCATTTTTGAGATACTTTTTGTCTGTGGAAAAAAATCTTGGATTTAGTGAAGAATCTCCCCTTATTCTACTGAAATGCCTCTCGCCTCTTTGAAAGCAGCAGCTCATGTGATATGGGTCTGTCCTGTTAGCTGGTATATTAGCACTATATTGGCTTTGTAAAGTTGCCCTATATATAATAAATCAGTCAGGCAACATTAAGGTACCGATTCTCTTCTTTTTTCAAAGTTGCTTTAACTAGGTTCTTGTGTTTACATGTTTTGAAACCAGCTTGTCAGGCGGGCAGGCAGTGGTGGCACACACCTTTAATCCCAGCACTCAGGAGGCAAAGAAAGGTAGATCCCTGTGAGTTCAAGGCCAACAAAGCTACAGAGAAACTTGGCCTCAAAAAACCAAACCAAATCAAAACAATTTGTCCTTTTCTTCTAAATATCTTTGGGCATTTTACTTAAGAGCCTGTTGAATACACAGCAAATGTACAGAGATCACATTCTAACCCCTGAATTTTATGAAGATTAACACAGTACATATCTCTCAATTTCAGGATGGTTTTTGCTTGTTTTGTAATTTTCAGTTTCTTACACATCTTTTGTCACTTTTTATTTGCTCAGAATTTTAGCTTTGACTTGTATGATACTTAAATGGTATTTTTAAAAGTTCAATTACTGATTTACATCTTGCAGTCTTGTCAAATTCATTTATTAGTTTGAATAAGTGTTTTGCAGATTCCATTGGGTGTTCCACATACATGACTGAGTTCTTTTACATTGCAGTGATAAAACACCATGACTAGAAGCAACCTAAAGAATGAGTTTATTTGGGCTTATAATTCCAGAAGAATGAGTGTCTGTCATGGCTGGAACACAGCAGCACACACATTAAACCACAAACAAGAGGCACAGAAGGAACTGAAAACAGCCTGTGGTTTTGAAAATTCAAAGGCCAACCCAAGTAACATACCTCCTCTAGCTAGACCACACCTTCTACACCTATTTTAAAAATTGCATCAACTGGGACTCAAGTATTGAAACATCTGTGGCTAAGAGGGACAGTCTCACATAAACCATCATAAGGGTAACATAGAGGAGGAGTTTTCGTCTACCTTTCCAATGTGGGTGTTTATTATTATTATTATTATTATTATTATTATTATTATTATTATTATTATCTTTCTTGTTCTAGCTAGAATTGCTAGTATAATGCCAGATGGAAACCACAAGAATGGCTATTCTTATTTACTTCTGATATACAGAGGAAGGTGTTCAATCTTTCGTATTAAATATTGTTTGCCTTAGAGTTTTGTTTTGTTGTTGTTTTAATGCCCCTTTATCACTTGAAGAAGTTTGTGGGGAGTTTTGTTTTTGTTTTTTCTAGTTCTTGTTAATTGGTTCGCTTACTGGAATGGGTGCATAAATTTTATAAAATTTTGAATGTGGAATAACCATTTCACTGTAGATGGCAAAATTCATTTAACTTTGATAAGTTCTTCTTATGACTTATCAGATTTAACTTGCTAACATTTTGTTAATTTTTTGGACCATGAAGGATACTTATCTGTCATTTTCTTTTTACATAGTAGCTTTTTCTGCTTTTGGTACTGGGATAAGACTGGCTTTAGAAATTGAATAGGGGTCGGGCGGTGGTGGCGCACACCTTTAATCCCAGCACTCGGGAGGCAGAGGCAGGCGGATCTCTGTGAGTTCGAGACCAGCCTGGTCTACAAGAGCTAGTTCCAGGACAGGCTCCAAAGCTACAGAGAAACCCTGTCTCGAAAAACCAAAAAAAAAAAAAAAAAAAGGAAAGAAATTGAATAGGGAAATACTATTTCACTTGTTTTTTTTCTTCTAGAAATAGGAGATAGAGTTAGCATCATTTCTTCCTTAAATACTAATAGAACTCAAAAATAAAGTCATCAGGGCCTGGTGCTTCTGTGTGGGAACACATTTAGCGTTATATTTAATTTCATTAACCAATATGGCTATTCCATTTATCTCTTTGAGTGACTCAAGTACGTTTTGTCTTTCAATAAAATTGAAATAAATTACATCCAAGTCATCCAAGTCACCTATTCTTATTGGCCAGCATAAGGTTGCTTTTAATATTCCTTATTCTTCTTTTAAGAATAAGAAGAAGTGTACATATGTACACTTCTTTATATCCATCTCTCTAAAGCTGACTGAGTTCTCCATTTCTTAAGGAACAGCTAGAAAATGTTTGGATTGTTTACTTGCAGCCTTGAACGAAAACTTCAGAACATTCTGCTGTCGGCACAAAACATTTACAGAGAAAAGGACAAATATCTTGGGAACATACTCTATTAATGGCTTACTTGGGAGGAGGGGAGACAAGGTCTCTCTACTGAGGTCCTGTAACTTGCTGTGTGTAGACTAAGCTGGCCGTGAACTGGGAGGCTGCCTCTGCCTCCCAGGTGTGGGATTAAAGGCACACATGGCTATGCCCAGCCAACAGCTTACTAGTTCACAAAACTCCAAGTGCAGAAGTACAGAGGGAGGCTAGGACAGTGCTAACACCCAGAGAGAGAAAGGGCACTCTGAGCAAACAGATCTGCAGCAAGCATTTGCCACTCAATATAAAGCCTGGCACAGCCCTCATACCCAGAATACATTGTTAGTAAATTAAAAACATCAAAATTCAAGAGTAATGTCAAGCATAGAAATATGTCCAAAACACCTCTCTGAAGCCACTAAACTGCAGCACGACAGAACATGCTAACTGCTGGCTTCAACCAAATGCCAGCTTTTCTCAGCCCTGATCCCAAACCAAAAACCTGCAATCACTGAATAGAAGTCACTGGGAGAGTTTCCAGCGAGAAGGGGAGCGGGCAGAAGGGGGTCTTGACTTTGATTATGAAGACAACAATGGTAGCTTATAGGAAAGAATCTTATTCCTTTAGCTTTGGTTTCTTGAAATTGTCAGACCTTTCTTTTCCTTGATTTTCCCACACACATCCTGGGAAGAGAATACCAAACACTTCCATATGAACAAACATAAAATTATTTGTTCCTGAACATATGCAGGATCAGCAGCTCTGCAAACATCTCATTAATAAATTCAGTAAAAGTCACAGAAACAACCTTTACCCGCATTGGGCCACAATACTAATTTAGATATTAATGAGAAATACTATGAACAGTTTAACTCAACCCACAGAGTGCAATAAAAAAACTTTGCAATTTCCATCTGCACTCACAGCACCACCTCATGTGGGGTCAGCCAAAAGTCGACTCTTCTGTACACGAGACCAATCGGTCACTTCCACCACAACAAAGCAACCCAAATACTTTGCTGGCATTTCAGTACAAAAATTTTATTAGTTCATCAAAAAGAAAAAAAGTGTTTTCTCATCTTGACTTTTATTCTGGCTCCTCCAGAATGTTCCTGAATTACATGTGGCCACCTTTAATTTGATCTCTTTCACTCCCCATCCAGTTCTCACGACTGCCCAGTCTCTAGAGTCTTTTCCAGGATGTCTTTCGATCCAATCCGTCCTTTACATTTTCTAAGTTCAGACGACCAGCTTCTCTCAGGCTTTTTTATTTTTGCACCTTCACATGGCATTTACTAAACTTAAAACACTAACTTAAAACAGACCATAGTTTGCCACCCACAATTCAAAGATCCTCTATCCTTCACTCCAAGTTACAGACCACCTTTGTGAAGCACAGCTTAACTGGGGCACTCCTAGTGTTGAAGCCGCAGGATCAGCTGTCATGGCAACACTACTCCCCTACTTGCATGGCACATTCAAAACTACAGACTCTAAGGCCACTGGATACCAACCCTACTTCCTATTATCTGCATCCATAACTTATATTACAGCCAGAAACACCCATTTCCACCCCTTTTGCCATCTTTTGCCAAAGATATGTTGATTTTTCTCTTCTGCCTAAATGTATGCAGAGCATCTTCCAAGGCCAAGAGTAAAGACATTTTTGGAAACCCCCTCTTACCATCATTGCAATATGAGCTTCCTGCCTCTAGAATTCTGGATGATCCAGTACTTTTGAGCCCTCAAAAACACAGATTTTTGCTTGGATAATTTTGTATCTATTAGTATTAGAAGCCACCTGAAGACCAGAATCATATCCTACTCTCCTGTGTGACTCAGTTTCTTAGGCAAGTGCTTTAATGTCCCACTCAAAAGAGATGAGAGTCCATGTTCTACACTGTGATACTGAAGGCTCAGACCTAGGACATTTAGCCAATGACACAACCACAACCTCCCCACCCAACACACAAAACTTTAAGAGTATTTATAAGTAAAGATACAGTTTCTACTCCTCAGAGGGCCTCTGACTCTCTCTCTCTCTCTCTCTCTCTCTCTCTCTGAGCAAAGCTTCCTTCAGCCTCCCTTCCAGTCACAATGTGCACCCTTTTCTGACCATGTACAGGCAATCCCAAGAGGATGGCTTTGGGGCTCATGCAGAGTGAGAAACAAGGGTAGGGGCCATTCAGAAACGCACGACTAACCAGAAATCAGATCTGAGACAAAAGCAGCAGATGGTCCACCATTTGCCAGTAACTCTCAAAAGTGTTTCATGTCTCCAGAGGATCTCTGGCAACTGCTTATTCATGCATCCTGAAAACTGTACAAAATGGAGATCAGGGTGGTTAAGGAATCCACTTAGAAAATACTTTCTGTGGCTTGTGGCCTCACAGTCTCATCATCTTTTGAGAGACTTTACTAGAACATAGTTAACAGGCAATGTGAAATGTGATCATTTGATAGAAACCATTTTACTGTGGACTGCACAAATGGTCACTCTTCACTTCCACATATATACCTCTACTCTAGAGCCCATCTGGTCTACATTATCAGTTCCCACAATCAGCCCCATTCACTACAGTCTACTCTTTCCATCTTGATACTTGGATGCTATATAAAACTCTAATATTTAACACAAAACTGTGTGCATAAAAATTAATAATTACCTCAAAAGTTTACTAATAGCTGATACTATGCTGTAGCCCAAACTGTTTTACCCAATACCAAAAATCTCCAAAGAGAAAAAACACAGAAAGAAAAGAGGGAAACCTATTTAGTGAACAGTAAATTTCAATCCTTATTAAAGACATAAATACATTTTGTTGCTAGTAATCTTTAGGGTATCTACAAGCAGTAAGCTTTGCAGTTATTAAATGGGCTTTGTTCTCTTTTCTGTAAGAACAAGGAAAAATAACCAGAGGAGAAGAGGAAATAAAGTAGACAGCCCAGGCATGAAATGCAGTTCCATTTTCAAACCCGTCATGGCTCAGCACGGTGGTACAACACCAGAGCCAGGCCAGAAGGAAGCCTGAGAAAATCAAAGGCTGGGCTAAAGATGGGGCTGAGTGCTAGTTTGGGAGCTGAACACACTGCTGTGTCTATGGGTGTCAAGTGTGCAGCACAGTCTGTAGGTCTGGGTGTGAACATAGGGAAGACACCACTTGGATAACTTATTGTTCAGATTCCATTTCTCTGTCCCACTCAATGCTGGTCAGCTTCTGGAAAACTATCCTTTTACTGTGAACACAGGAGATGTACCTAAATGGAGCTATCACCAAGAGACCAGAGGGCAGATTGGGGGGAGGGCCCCGTGAGCAGGACTAGCTGTGCATTCCTGTGACCGCAGAGCACTGGGAGCCCTCCTGTCTCCATCCAACAAGCCAAGCAGGATGCTGTGGATTATCAAGTGGAGAGTGACACTTCAGAGCGCTGACCTGTCAGTTAATGATTCACTGCTTCCTCTTCAGCATGCTCTGAGTGAAGTGAAAAATCAGAAAGAGCAGTTCTCCAAGACTCGTTTCTATACGAACATTCTTTGGGAGGTTTTCTTGTTCTTCTTATTTGTTTTTAGTCTTCACAGATGGTTTTTCTAGCACTGGAGAACCATGTAAATACAGGAGGATGTGAATATACCTACCAACACTTCACTATTCGAGAAGTAAAACTGATGTGGGATTCCCCTCGGTATGCTGTGACTATGTTTTATTACCACTAGTTAATAAAGAAGTTACTTTGGCAGGGAAAAATAGAGCTAAGCGGGAAAACTAAACTGAATGCAGGGAGAAAGAAGGCAGAATCAGGCAGATGCCATGTAGGGGCCAAAGGAAAAACATGCCTGGGACCTTTCTGGTAAGCCACGCCTCAAGGCGATACACGGATTCATAGAAATGGGTTAAATTAAGATGTAAGAATTATCTAGTAATACGCTTGAGTCATTGGCTCAACAGTGTTGTAATCAGTATAGTTTCTTTGTAATTATTTGGGTCTAGACAGCCGGGAAACAAAGACACAATCTCCACTTACAAAATGGCACCAACATGGGGCAACTACATCCACATAAAACCAGAAAGAGCCTGGGAAGAAAATCTAGACACAGAAGAACAGAATTAAGCACAACTTCTTCTTGTTAGCAACATTCTCTTGAGTGGACTCTGTTCACTAGATGCAAACAGAGGCATGATTCCTTTAAGAGAAGGCTTCCTTACTCAGCATTAGCAGCAAAAACTGCTTGGCTCCTTTAAGAGTTGGCTTCCTGGTTCCTGCTGGCAGCATGAATAGCCCTGGTTCTTTAGGGAGGTCCTGTTACAGAGCAGTTAAATGGGTTTGTGAGTAGAGTGCTATAAGCTGCTTTATGGAAACATAGACCCTCTATATCCCTGGAGCTGGGGCAGTGAGCATGGCTTGCAGAGGTGATAAAAATACCTCCTTCATGTTGGATGGGGTGGAGCCAACAGGCAAAGTCACAGCATTAATCTTAGCCATGCATGCTCAGCATTTAAAAAAAAAAAAAGCACTACTGGTCAGAAAATTATTACAGACAAGCAATAAAGACAGAGTTAGACAGAAATAAACCTCTGAATGGGTCACAGTGTGTTTAAAAAATGTATGTAGGCTTGGGAGAGAGAAAAAAAAAGAGTATTGACAGTTATAAAAAGAAATAGTTTTAAAAAAATAAAATAAAGTCTTTAAAGAGACCATAAAAGTAATATAAAAGAGTACAGACATAGATAAAAGGAGTAAAAAAAAATAAGCTATGTAAAGATGGAATATACACAGAAGGTCTGGATTATGTATATTATTGTTTTTTCTTTCAATTTTTTGACTACAGAGAGACACTGATTCTGGGAGTTGTTAAGTTAAACCAACATAAAAGGTATCTTGACTTCAAAATTTGGGATATAAGGATATGCTGCTTTGGAAAAGAGGTTCTGTTTTTGTTTCCACAAAAGATGAGAACCTACAGATTCCATCCAGGTTAATGTGGTTTGATGGAACAAGAGCCCCTGAAGGGTCTCCATGAACCCCCCAAATACTTTGCCCAACAAATAGCAGGAAGCAGTTTAAATAAAACTATGCCCAAATTCCCAAAATGATTGCTTATAAATGTTTATTTTTGTTTTAAAGGGATTGGTTATAGATGATTAATGATCACGGTGTCAATTTCCAAAAAAAAAATAGGGAAAAATGATATAGAGGTGAATACTTTGCATTGGTATGGGTCTTGGCCTATTGATACAAATTTAAGGTCGATTTTGTTACATTGTGTATATGTATTTCTATTCTTGTTTAAGGTATTATGTTTTTGTAGCTCATCTAAAACTGTATAGTTAAGAAATACAGATTAGCTCCAAAGCTACAAGAGAAACCCTGTCTGGAAAAAAAAATCAAAAACAAAGAAAAAAGAAAATAGAAAAAAAAAGAAATACAGATTAATAGATAGTCATCTATAATAATCAAACTTTTAATTACATTAATTAGGTTTTCTAGATATACAGATATATATTTCAGTTAAATAGAAAATCAACAACACTTCAAAGACCTACAAAATATGGTATTTAAAATTTTTAAGAACTTAGACTTTTCTTGACAATGTGACATGTCTGCTTCTGGAAGCAACAATCTACTTCAAGAGGATGATGGGCATCGAAGAGGCTCATTATAGGGTTGTGCAAGAAACTGCTCTTGCCTGGACTACTTAGTGGTATGCTGTATAAATTAGACATGCAGGACCCATAGAAAAGTGACTGCTAAACTTTCCAAAAGATGGAATGGTCCTTCAGGGTTCCTGCTTCACAGAAGAAACTACCAGACATACTACCAGACATTTTGCAGGAGATAGAAGAAAGTGACTGACAAATTGCCAATACAGGCAAACTGGTCCTTCAAATTTCCTGCTTCATGGAAAAGTCTGCTGGATACTATGGGCCTGCAGGCTGAAGATAGATGTCCCAACGTTACAGAAGAACTTTGGGTGACTGTGCAGGCAGTGAGATGTCTCTGTCAATTCTAGAGTTTTGGAAGTTGTTTACAATGAACTTTGTTTATTTGGGCAATATTATATCCATCTGGGGTCTTTGAAGAGTTGAAGACAGTTATAGTCTTCCTTATAGAGGATAAATTAGATATAAAACTTTAGACTCACAAAGATAGGATAAATGGACTAAATAATGTAACTAAAATTCTTGCTTGATAACTGTTTTGTATTTGCAATTTTACTATGTTAAAGTTATAACCTTCCTTTTTATTTAGACAGAAAAGGGGAGATGATGTGGAATTCCCCTCTGTATACTGTGAATATGTTTCATTACCATTGATTAATAAGGAAGCTACTTTGGTCTATGGCAGGGCAGAATAGAGCTAAGCAAGAAAACTAAACTGAATGCAAGGAGAAAGAAGGCAGAGTCACATAGACTCCATGTAGCTGCCAAAGGAGAAAAATGTCTTTCTGGTAAGCCACAGCCTCATGGCGATACACAGATTAATAAAATGGGATAAATTAAGATGTAAGAGCTAGCTAAGAATACGCCTGTGTCATTGGCCAAATAGTGTTGCAATTATTATAGTTTTTGCATGATTATTTGAGTCTGGATGACCAGGAAACGAATGGGCAGTCTCCATTTACATAAAAATGATGGTCTTAATTTTCTGTAAACAATATTTCACTCATTACTCAGACAATGTCTAACTCACTATGGACATTCCTCCTACTTCAATCTTCCTGGTGTTGGGATTACACAGTGGTATCACCATACCCAGCAGCTCAGTGACTTAAACAAGCTGTAAGATCTACAAACAGGGTCCCACATATCAAAACACCATTGTAAGAGATAAAAGCCCAGCTTGTGCAGCTTAACCGGCCACTTCAATCTGCTTCTGATGTACAATCATCTTTTCAACTGGTCAACATGTAGCCAGCGGTGTGTCTGTCCCAGAGATAAGGTCTGCAGAGTTTGCTTCACTGAGAACATTAGGCCAGCAGGAGGCAAGAACAGCCTGCCCTGTGCAAACAAGGCATGGCTGGAGCAGTCTACACTTTCCCTGGATTCTAGTGAGAGACAATGGAAATCAGATCTGAGCACAGGCAACCAGTGCAGTGAATTCAAACTTGCAAGCGGATCAAAACAGGCCAAAGAAGCTCTCTAGCACCAAACCTCCCATTCTCTAAATCTCCCCAACAATGGATACCAGAGGACAAAATCAAAATGCCATGCCTTGAAATCATATTTCTTCATTACCAAAAAGAAGATCCAACCTTTTTAATTTCTGGCCTATTTAAATAAATAGTTTTTGAAGCAGTGGTTATTAAGGCAATAATGATACTTCGTTTGAACTGAATATATCTGCAGTTTCAAACCTCTACAAAGCAGTTAGAAGTCAGGGGAGTGCTGCAAACAGCAGTGTTTCCCTGAACATTCTGTAAGACTCTACTTCGTCTTGGTGGAAAATATATTCTATGTAGATTTTCTGCAAAGTGCCCTGAAAATTCCATAAATCCCATCCTGCAGGGATTTTATTTCTCTACAGCCTTAACACCATACTTGTGTTTCTTACCCTCCTAAATATATGCTGCAATACCAACATTTCCATAGACAAAGTACTGCTCACCAATAAAACACAACACTGTTTACATACAGTGCAAATGTATAACATATTTTTAGCATAGGTTATGAGCAATATTTTTAGATGGATGGAGCCTGCAGTGATATTAGCAACAAACTTCTCTTGTAAATTAGTGGCCTAAATAGAAATTTATGTGCCATAAACCAGCATGAAACAATAAGTTAGAAATGTCTAAATAACACTTTACAGAGTGTTAAGCAGCAAATTTAAATGTGTTGGGCTGGTTGGTTACTGGAAATGCAATGTGGACGCTGTCAGAGAAAGACACACAAGTGGCACGAGGTAAGCCTGTGGCTTTTATAGAACACCTGGACAAGTATGCATGGCCAGACTGTACCTTACTAATGTATCAAAGGTAGCCTATATGAGGAAACACGAGATAAAGATCAGTCTAAAGAGTGTCTCACTACGGCTAACATGAGGCCAAGAGCCACCACATGAGATGAGGCTTTCCCTCGGCTGTCTAAGCCATTTTGCTAAGCTCTGCTGGACTGCAGTCTGAGCAGCTGGACCGTTACAATCCTGGTTCTCTCAGATCATGGCCCAGAGCAGGGATAATCGAGCTTGCACTTCTCACATTTCAAAGTGAAGAGCATAATTTCTATTATTTCTTGGGGAAAACCAGCTTCCAAGTCATTTATTTCTCCAAGTTTGTAAAGCAGACTTCAAGACCTGAACCCCGACCTAACTGTAGTAACCTCAATGCTAGGGTAGTCCAAGCCCAGTGTGTCAAAATGTGGGGAGTAAGGATTGCTGGAGGGCTGAGGAAGAAAGAGCCCACCTAGCTTTCTCCTGAAGATATTATAAGACACCAGAACTTCAATAATGAAGATAGCACAATGGCATGTCTTCCAGCAAAGAGAAAATGATGGCTTTATCTTTTCTATTTATTTGAAATTCAGAAGGATAAATGCAATATTCCTTTTCAATGGATTCTTAGGACCTTAAAATTTAAAAATTCTCAAATTCATTAATAAGGTCCCCAAATAAGACAAACAATATAGCTTTGTTTTATTAAGACAAGAATGATAACACATTCTGGATTGTCCCACCAGTGGGTCATTCAACTTTTTCAACCTTAAATGTCACATGTCCTGAGATTGCATTCATCATTTCTCTCCTTACACAGCTCACCTTAGGTTGATTCTTGTGTCAATAACGTCTTTACCCAACTGTCTAATGCCCTTACTCACTGTCATTTCTGATCTCCTCTCTTCTCCTGAAATGAGCAAAATGGAAACTCACACAAAAGCTGGGCTCGGGTCTGTTCTGCTCACTTTTCATGACTCCTGCAACCAGCTCTGATCTTATCGTTGCAGGAATCCTCGCAGTTGAGCTCAGGGAAATACAAAGACATGACAAACGGTGTAGGTGAAGCAATGGTTACTAAAGCAATAATGGTGCTTCTTCTGAGCTGAAAATATTATTTTCTGTCCTCCACAAAGCAGTGAGAAAGTTGGGAGCATGCTTTCTTCCAAGGAAGGAAGTACAGTGAGACTAAATGAAGACAGCAGGAGCTGGGTGCTTCTTTCAGGCATGGAAGCTGAGCTGAGGTTGAACGAGTATGAAGTTGCAGGAGAGATGGTAACAAGTATGAAAACCAAGGATAGGAAAGGGCTCCGTTCAGTTCAGGACATACAAGTAAAGTACCAGGGTGAAAGGTAATGGTCCTACTCAGGACTAGGGTTCTATCTCATATTCACAGTTCCAGGGAAACTCAGAGTTAAGACACATGATTGGATTTATATCATATAATGAATAATCATAGGCAGAAAACAGAGTAAAGAACCTGGGTATGGTGACACATTTCTGTAAAATCAGTAGTTGGAGGATTATGAAGAGTGAAGCCAGGAGGGAGACTGAGTGAGACTGTCTCAATCAATCTACCAATCTATCCATCAATCAGGCCAGCAAAATGGCTCAGCAGGTAAAAGCACCTACCACCAATCCTATAAAACCTGAGTTCAATCTCTGAAGCCACAAGGTAGACAGAACCGATTCCCACAAGTTATACTCTTATCTCCACATGTTTAATGCGGGTTGTACAAAAACACAAACACACACACACAAAATGTATAAACAAGTAAAGGATAGTAAGAGGAAAACAGATGAACTATGAAACCATTTCTGATGTTGCTGTCATAGTTCTAGAACGGCCTGAAAGTGACCTAAGTAACAGAAGACATCTTCATTGCCAGGTTCCATGTCCATGAAAGAATAAATACCACCATCCATTCAATAGTTCTTTCTTCATGATACTCCCCAATCTTCCCCAGGAAAAAAGCACAGTCCAGTCTAATCATTAAGAACAATGACACTGATCTTCTAGAGTCGAGTTCTTAGCCAGAATTATGACAAAAGAAAATTATATGATATCTAATGCTTACTACTTAAAGTTCATATTCTTGAACTGCTCCTTTAAGTGAAAATGGAAGTATTTAAATGCTATATGAAAATGAAGCATGATTTTTAAACAAAAATGTAAAACTTGTAAGAATATTCATCACAAGTCTTTACAAAGGCAAAACAATCTATACATGCTTCAATATAGAAATTCAATTATAACTGCAATCTATATAATGAAATATAATACAGTTCACAAAATGTTTTCAGGAAATACTTAGTAATATGGAGAAAGTGTGTGTGTGTATATAATATATATAATATGATGTACAGTATATAGAATACAATTTGAAGTTCAATTTAAAAAAAATATAGACAAACACATACATGACCAAAGCAAAACAAATTATCAGATTAGTGATCTACAACCATGAGGTTAGGGGTAATTTTACTTATTCAATATTTTTCTATTTTCTAAATTTCTACACTAATACTTTTTTAAAAATTACCTTTATTTTTATTTATTTGTATGAGTTCTTTTTCCTACACCACATGCTTTCAGTGCCCATAAAGGCCATAAAGGGGGCTGGATCCCCTAGAAGCAGAGTTACAGATGGTTGTATGCTGCCACTACCCCGATTCATGTCATGGATGGTCATGGCAGAGAAGAGGCCTGGGCGCTTCTCTGGGGGTCGTTGGCAGAGCTTCACTCTACAGTCTTCTTTCCCAGCTGGTAGACTCCGAGAGACCTCTCCCCAACTCTTCAGAGAATGGGAGCTGGCAAGTCATTTGGAAAGGTCCGTTTGATTTCTTGAATGTCCATTTGGCAGACTAGAGGAAATTTATTTGGGGTTACCACTGTGTTTTTCATTCTGAATAATCTAACTACTGAATATCAAAGTCAGAGGCCCTGATGGACAGAACGGCAGTACCAGTGTTTTAAGTTCAACCATTAGGCACTTTCAAACTGTTCTCAAGCCAGCGCAGCATGAAGGCTGAATAATCTCATTCAAATCCCTCTCAGGAATAAAAAATTAAAAGCATAACTCAGGGTGCTTGGGAGGTCACTTCCTCCCTCCCAGCACCTCTGGAAGAATGGAGGCAGACCTGAGTGAGGCAAGGGTATGTGGCACGTGCCCAAAAACTGGTGGAGGGAATGCTTTTACCAACTCCAGAAAGACACAGTAAAGTCACTGACAATTATTCTGATAAAGCACTGGGATCCTATGAGGGCAGACTGTGACTGAGCTGACAGCTTTGCTTAGAAACACCAGTTCTAAAAAGCAACAATTAGTGATTCATTTGAATGCTGCTCTGCTTCGGTACCATCCAAATCCCTGTAGTTCCTGTCACACCATAGTCTTTTACCACATAAACTTCAGTCTTATCAAGACAAGAAGGGCAAGGAAGTCTTTCAAATGAAAATAATACAAATAACAAAGGATCTATTTTACTGTTGTGAACTCTGGCAATTTCCTCTTTGCATTAAAAAGATAATAAGTGTCAAAGCAGTTATTATAACACATGACAGCTTTGGAATAGAGACAACAGAGCCAGCTCACACACTCACTATGGACACATGGGAAAAGAGCAAACAGTTTTTCTAACAGATTTCTCTGCCTCAATGCCAATATGGCAAATAATCACATGAAAATGTTATTACTCCACCTAATGTTCCCACGGAGCTTCTAAACAGACAGCTTTGTTCTCTGACGGACATGTGCACAGGAACAAGAAGAGCAAGGACCCTAGAAAGGGCCCTGGTGGTGATGCCCAAGCTTAGGTGGGGCTGACACCTGGGATGGGTGGGGTCTTCGAGATAATTAACAAGAGCTAGGGACTAAAGCTCTGGACAACAGATGTCTTTTTTGAAATGGAAGAGCTTCTGAAATGCCATGAATCCCACTGAGACAGAGGCGAGGGGATGGGAGAAGGATCTCATAAGCTCTGTTTGCTTCCTCTACTCAGTCAAAGCGAGAACAGGCAAAGGCAGACAGAGCACCAGAAGTAGCACTGAGTACAGGGAACCTAAACTATACAGAATACAGGCTTTCTCCCATGTATGTAAATTAGGCATAATAAAGAAATACGGGAGTAGAAAGCTGGCTGTCATGACTGGAATAATAGCATCCATGAGGCGGAGTCTGAGGGAACCCCACAAATTCTAGTTCAGGCTGATACATAGGAAGCTACAGACCAGCCACACAGCTATGGCTCCTTAGAGCTTACTTAAAAATAAAATTAAATTCAGCTAAATTTAAAAATTTAAAATTAAAACCCAATAATTAAATAATAAAATTAAATGTAAGAACATATGAAACCAACAATGAAAGCTACCTGAATTAGGAAATTACTCACTGCTGGAAATGTAACACATTACATCATACATGAAACAGAAAATGAGCTTCCATATGTAGACCAAACGGCAAAGGAAGGAGTTAAGCTGATGAAGTGTCTGTCTAACATGCATGAAGCCTTGGGTTTCATTCCCAGTGTCATGTAGGGAGTGTGGTGACACATACCTGAAATCCTAGGTGGAGGTGGGAAGACCAGGAACTCAGAAGTTGAGTCACCTCTGGTACACAGTAAATTCAAGGAAGGCCTGGCTGGGCTACATGAGACATGTGTGTGTGTGTGTGTGTGTGCGCGCGCTGGAGTGGTCACTTCAATCAATGTATGCTAGCACCTACTTTGTGCTAAACGTCATTTCTAAGTAAACAAGCACACCTGCTCATTTTCTACGAGCAAATTCTGGTCTGTGAGATGTTTGCAGTAAGATGCTCGGAGGTAACAATGTGCTTTACTTACTATTGAAAAAAGCTTGTTTAGCAAACACAACTATCTTTATCTGCAATGCTCTAAAGCCTGTGCTTTACATTTATGCCCACGCTTTTTAGATAAGATCCAAAGAGTGCTGCCAGCGCAATGTCTGCTGATCTCACTACCTGTCACCCCGATGTTATCATGACTGAATGCCATGGGGAATGAGGAGAAATCAATGCTGATTACAGTGGAGAGGGTGAGGGAGGAAGCCATCCTAACAGGGACTGTCTTCCTCCCAAAGCCTCAGCAAGGTCTTCTTGGTCAGGCAGCTCTACGACTGCTGACCTGATTCAAACCGAGCAACAAGACAGGGACGTCAAGTGAAAGCAACAGCCAGGGGCTCCTGGGTGAAGCAGCTTAGTTTGGTGGAAACAATTCTGAATCAAGACTACAGGGCAATGAGAACTTGCTCTGTGTTGACTTATTTTCCATGCAGATGAGGTCTTACCCAGTTTGTCTTAAACTGCTCCAGCCTCAGTCTTCCTAGTAGCTGTGCCTACAGGTGGATATCACTGCACCCAGCCAAATCTATGTTTTGAAATCAAGTCCTATCACTTTTTTTTTTTTTAAAGAACATCCAACCTCTCTGATTTCTAGTTTCTTCATCCATACGAAGGAGAAGCCCTGTGTCATAAAGGGAAACTGTCATGGGAATTTCTAAGAGGAAGTTAACACATGATTGGCTGGGCTAGTCCTACTATGGAAGCCACTTACTCTAGGGAAGGGCTAAAAAGTTTTCCTATCAATACTTGCTTGAACAACTATAAGAGTTGCAAAGATGTTATATATTTTGAACAGTGTTCTAGTGAGTTTTGCCACCTTTAAAATACTTTGGTTTTAGCTGGGCAGTGGTGGCGCACACCTTTAATCCCAGCACTTGGGAGGCAGAGACAGGCAGATCTATGTGAGTTCGAGGCTAGCCCGGTCTATAAGAGCTAGTTCCAGGACAGGCTCCAAAGCTAAAGAGAAACACTGTCTCAAAAACAAAAACAAACAAACAACAACTTTGGTTTTACTATTATTGACTTGGATACCATGTTACTGTTATCACGGTTTGGATGTGACATGCCACAGTATCCTGGGTTTGAACATTCAGTCCTCAACAAGCGATGCGCTCTCCACAAGTTATGGACCTTTGAGAAATTGAGCTTAGCTGAAGGAAGTGGGGACAGGCCTCGAGGTGGAGAGCCCGGCCTCTGCTTTCTGGTTCCCAGAGGTGCAAGCAGGCAACTGCTGCACCCTCCACTGCCATGGAGCCATCTATGATGCCTTTCTCGGCAGGATGACCGGATCTTCAACACTCAGCCTAAACAAACCTCTTTAAGTTGCTCTTAGTGAGCATTTGATCATAATCACAAGGAAAAAGACCTGAAAATCGGTACTTCAGAATGACACCATCATTTCCATAAACCGGACTATATGGTTCTTGGGCCTTTTGGACTAGTTTGTGGAAGAAATGTGGAGTCTGGAACCACAGGCCAGAGAAACCATAGAATGCTGTGAACAGCGCTAACAGGCCAGTCTGGCTAAGTATGGAAGTTCAGAGTACTATCAGAAAGGAAGACAATGAAGGGCGGCTTGTGAGGTGCTGGAGCAGAATGAAGGCTCTATCAGGAACCCGGCTAGAAGCCATGCCATTCTGACCAAGACTGGCTGCATTCTGCCTGTGTCCCGGAATAGGGAAGGCCGGATGCAAAAGTGAAGGACTACCTTGCTTTGGGGAGAAGGCCCAAGACTGAGGCATGGTTACTGCTCGCTGCTCTTAGTTTACAGCGAGGACAAGCGGGAAAGAGAAGGAGAA
>JAQHUG010000235.1:2542026-2583897 GCA_028555095.1 Dicrostonyx torquatus | reverse complement strand
CAGGAAAGAGAAGAAGAACGCGCAGGTTGGCGAGTGTGAGTCTGCAGGAAAGAGAAGAAGAACGCGCAGGTTGGCGAGTGTGAGTCTGCAGGAAAGAGAAGGAGAACGTGCAGGTTGGCGAGTGTGAGTCTGCAGAAAGGGCACATGAGGAAAAAGCAAAGGAGATCACTGCCATAAGGAGAAATCTAAAGCTTTCAACGGGGACAATAAGAAATAAACCTTGCAGGCAACAACCCATCCGGAGATGCTCCAGTGTTTAGCAGAACAAAATTATTTTGACTTTCATTATAAGGAGAATACATGAAAAGACAGAGCCTTTGGGATACTCTGCTAGAAAACGGCAGTATGTTTTTCCAACTTTAGGCCCAAGGGCTGCTATAAATGTTGCCAAGCTGTATCTTGGCAGCAAAACTTGGTGTTATCCACATGGAACTGGTTTTTCAGGCCTGTAAAACCAAGGGCTTCAGGGTCATGCATGTTTACACTGAGTTTCAAACAGACAGTGAAGTCAGGCAATAGGTAGCAGGGTTGGACTGTCTTCATGGGGCTACTGAGTGAGCTATGCAGAGTTATGAAGGTGGAACCTAAGTTGTGCTCAAGATGCTCAGGATATTGGGAGATGCCAGAAATACAGGACATTCACTAAGAAAGTACACAGACATCAAATGAAACCCATGAGAGAAGCCAAAAGTGAAGCCTGCAGCAGACCTGGGAGAGCAGCCTCAAGCCTTTTAGAGCCCAGATGATGTAATCCAAACCTCATATGTCAGACATGGACCTGCAGGGTTTCACGTTGGTCCTGCTGGGCTCAAGTCTTGGTTTCTCCCCGCTTTGGAGTAGGAATGATTCACCTGTCCCATTTTACATTGGGAGAATGTAATTTACTTTCTATTTTATAGATTGTGCTCAGTTAACAGAATGCCTTAAGTTTTAGAAGAAATATTGAACTTTAGACTTTCGAATAGGGTTGGAAATGTAAGACAGGGGAGGGGAACTTTTGAAATTGGAATGATTACATTTTATATTATGAGAGGGCAATGTGACTGGAGTTATTGGGCAGAAGATTATGATTTATAATATTTCCCTACAGATTCCTGTGTCCTCTTGGTCTCTTGGTTGGCAGAACTGTTTGGGTAGGTTATGGAACTTTTAGAAGGTGGTGGTTAGAAGAAATGGAGTGAAGGATAGGTTTTGAGGTTCAGAGGCTAACCCCACTTCCTCCTCTATCTCTGTGTTCTAATCCACCCAGAGTTGAGCATTCATATTTCATATCCCTGTTGCCACAGTTGAGAGACAATCCCACTGCCATGCTTTTCCTTGCCATGGCCAGTACCTTCAAACCATGAGCCAAAATTGTGTTTGGTCACAAAAGGGAGAAAAGTAACTAATACAAGCTTCCCACCTCCGTCCTCTGACACACCCAGCATTGGCTCAAGCTTCCCACCTCCGTCCTCTGACACACCCAGCATTGGCTCAAGCTTACCACCTCCGTCCTCTGACACACCCAGCATTGGCTCAAGCTTACCACCTCCGTCCTCTGACACACCCAGCATTGGCTCAAGCTTACCACCTCCGTCACCTGACACACCGAGCATTGGCTCAAGCTTACCACCTCCGTCACCTGACACATCCAGCACTGGCCTGTAGGTGCTTCTGAGCTTGAAACAGTCTCTTAATATGATTAACCATTTCCATCCTACCTCTCCTTTTTGAGAACTCATTCTTCTCCAACTTCTCCTCCATGCACTGGAGGGCTACCATGGCCATTTCCTCTTAAGCTGTCCTGAGAAGGCTACCATGGAAGGGAGCAAGGTGGGCTCTTAGCTTCTGGGTGGACCCTGGGCTATTTCACTTTCTTTTAAACTTTGGTATGAATTTATTTCAGCAACTACAGGAAAAGCCTGAAAAGGCTGTTGTCCTTGGATAGAAGACTGAAAAAACAATCACTAGACTGAAAATGAAGGAAGACTTTGGAAATTATTAGAAAGGCTGCTACCACATAAGTACCAAGTTGCCTCAGTATGCCTGTCAGTCATAATTCTATTGCACTGTTCTTATAACAAAACAGAGTCACAGCCCCAGGAGGAGCATCTTGCTGTGTCTGCTTTGGTCTATCTGAACATCCCACTCTGTCTGCAGCAACACTGGTGATCTGCAATCATCTCAGCTGCAGATGAAGACAAGAGTCTCGGGAGTTCTCAGAAGCTTCCAAACTTTTCTGAAAGCCACTCTGCCATCAAATGGAAACTATACAAACGACCCAAACCATAAGACTGGAGGTTTCTGTGGGCTTTGTCTGTCTGGGAGATAGTTCCCAGGCATACAATAAATGGTGAGTGGAAGCTGATAAGGTCCTATGCACAGCACAACAATGACAAGAGCTTTGACACAAGACCCTCCAGTTCCAACGGCTTTCCACTCATAGTTCCAAGACCTTGGTTAGCAGAGCCCTTCCTACAAAGTCTATCTGATAATCCACAGAGGATAGAGTGGGACTTACAAAATATGCTGTCTTAATTTTGAGTAAAACATCAGTCTGTTAGATAACCAGCAAGAGGTAGTGGTTTTCTTTTTTCCTTTCTGCTATCTGAAGAGAAATCCAGTGTTTTCCAACATTTTAAAGTCCCAGGTCCATATTAACCCTCTTTCTAGTATACATCTGCACAACAGAGCCACTAAGCCACACTGATAGATGTCGCCACTATTGTCCAATTTTACCCCAGAACAAGCATTTTTATTTCATAATCCAAGCCTCAGTTAAGGGGCATGAAAACCTTTAAATAAATGTTCTCCTTTAGAGACTGCAAAGAGAAAAAGGAGAGGAAAAGGTGATACTGCACTTACCTGAAGACCCTATTTGGAACTAAGAGTATGTCCTTATTTTAGGAAGCAGATAAGGGCTGTCAGGAGCAGCTGCTTTGCCCCTCACCAGTTGTTGGCTCTGGACAAGCCTGCTGATACTCCACCTCCTATCCATAAATAAAGGAGAACTACTTCCCTTCAGAGGGTACTTGTGCAGTGAGGGACGGTGGACATCCAATGCTCTCTGTCACTTCTCAGCAAACAGGGGTTTACCTCTGTCATTCCTGCAACTTCATGTAAAACCCTCAGACATTCCCACAGCACTCGGCTTAGGAGCTTTCTCAAAAGTGTGGGAGAAGCTGGCAAAGTCCTGCTGAAGTCCAGGGGCAGCACTTAGAGGGAGAGCATTTGCCGAGCATGCACAGGGTAAGTGGGGAGCACTGGCAACTTCCAGGCTCTAGCCACCCCAATAGTGCATTAGCAGAACCATCAAATTCTTTCCAAAAGACTCTCTCTGTACAAAATAAGATAGGACAGAGCAAGCCGTTAACCCCATCAGACCCTCATCCTAAGAAGTGAGGATCCGAATAGTTAGATGCTTGACCACCTACAGTTTTAGAACCAATGCCCAGCCAAGGCTCACCTTTCCTGAATAGGTCATTATGTTGACAGGCCCCACCAGCTGGGCTTGGCAGTACCAGGTAAAGGCGTGAATGTGTGTTCTGCACTAACAACTGGATCTCAACAATGAATCTTCTTGAACAAACGTGCCCTAAACATAGACATTGTATTTAGACATAGATCCTTTCCATTTGTAGCAGCTTCTCACAGCTAAACCTGACACAGAGAAACAGGCCCTGAACATCCCAAGGAGAGGAAGACAGAAAGATCTGCCTCTAACCTGAGGGTGCCACAATGACGTGAAGAATGAGGCAGGGAGAAGGAGAAGAGCACACAAACGGGAAGACTCAAGTGCACCCAGACAGACACTTTCCAAAGGCATACAAGAACCCAGCGCTCTTCCGGAGACAATCATAGCATCATGTAATTCAAATTAATTCCTTTCTGAATGAGAGCTGTGGAAGAGATGGGACTTGGTAAGATGGCACAGGACAATGAGTGAGGAAATATATTCCCAAAGGACACCTGGCAAGATGTTAGGTTATCAGCTTAATATAAAATACAATGAGGCCACATGTCATAAAGTGTTTTGAAAAGTAAAAACCCAGGGAAATGAAGGCAGCACTGTAATGAGTATGGAGAAAATGAACTCTGGAGTGGGCACTCTGCTCCCAACCTCCTTTAGGTGATAATCCACAGGCCTCTGAGAAGGAGAGATACGTGATGAAGAGGCCATGACTGCTTCCACCTGCCGATGGGAGTGGAGGCACCATCTGCTAGCATCTAATAGCCAAGAGAGGCAAAGTGTAGTTTAGAGACACCCCCATAGGCAGGCATTAAAGGCTAGAAGGTGACCCCTGGAAGGGAAGGCCCCCATAGCAACAGTGACGGCCTGAGGCCATGCGGGAAGGGCTATAAGGGCAGAAAAGCTGCTTTACCCCTCTCACGGCAGTTAATGCAGGCTGGATACAGCTACACTACATCACACAAATCTGGAGCACCCACAGAACATTAATTTCAGAGCATGGGTTGGGATTACGCTCTTACACCCAGCTTCTTTGCCAGGGGCGGCTTGCAGCTCAAGAGTCATGTTTCATCTAAGACGTGCTGTATTATACTGAAGAGGAAAGCATGCCTCTTTTGCTGTGTTTTCCCCCATTCTGAGCAGACAGTATTTGAGAAAGCACTGCACATGCTCAACTGGAACTTTCCGTAAACCTGCTCTCATTTACGCTCAGACACCAGCTACTTAGGTCTTCTTTCACTGATGTCTACCTTATGTGGAAACTCTACAGCCCCTGCTACTCTCAGGTCCCCAAAAGCAAGCAGAGGTCTCCTTTTCCATACACACTCGGCCTACTTGCTCCTGAACACAGCATGAGCTCCCATGGTAACAGCATGCCAGTCGCTAATGCCTCCCTACTGAAGAGGGTCGCAAAAACCCACTTCTTCCCATGTGGTCACAACACAGTCCAGCTTTTACCTTTAGCTGCTCCTCAACTCTGTAGATAAGTGAAAATTTATTCAGCTTAAGAGAACGCATATTAATTTTTCTAAGTAATGCAAATACTTGAATTTATTCATGCTTTCAATCCCCTTCCTCTTATAGTGCATGCTTGTGGCGCTGTGACACAGGCCTTTGTACTGACATGGCTATCACTACTGCAACTCTGCTCTTGCCAGCACTGAGCTGCATCTGCGATACAAAGGTAACTGCTCTAGCTGAAGAGAGACCAGTTTAGTGGGAAAGACAGACTTGTAAACAGATCAGTATCTGAGACACAGGCCTGGATAGAGAAAAACTACAGTGTACAAATAACTCAGCAAGGCAGGGAAAAAAGGGCTACGATCATCACATGCCACAAAACCCAAGAGCACAAGGCCCATGTGCCTGGATATGATGCTTTCATCTCTGCTTCAATCTACCTATGCACATGGCCAGAACACACTTTGGCCTTGCCTCCTGTGCGAGGTCTGTACCGTCCTGACTATCGAAAGCTGATCCTCCTGAGCTCAGGATCCACTCTCTTGCATTATCAAATTCTCTTCCCTGAGGCAACACTGCAACCAGCATGTGAAACCACCTGGGCATCCTCCTTGACCAGGAAGTGATTTCTGCCTCATGGTCATGCCTCTGCTTCCCTTTCCAATGACACTCCTGTCTCCTTACATTACTGCTTCATGTCTCCTCAGACTCTGTTTTCTCCTCCTCACACACCTTAAAAACAGCTCTGAACAAGGAAGTCAATAAGCCCCATATGGCCAGCCACATCCTCATCTGTGCTCTCTGACATCCACAACCTGTTGTCTCCCCTCTGCTCCATGGAAAGACTTTTCTTCACTGGTCCCTGGAAATTCTAGCCTTTCTTCCTGGCTGCTGGTGGCTCCTACCCAGGCTCTGCTCACTTTTCCTCCATGGCTGACTTTTCTCTAGGCCACTCTCACACCAGATCAATACTAGCTGAGCCTAAGTGCCTCAGTTTGTACCTATCGATGACTTGTCACCTCTTTAGAAGGAACTATGTTTCACCAGGGCCTGGAAAACCTGGGCTCCTGACAGTCTACCACATTCTTTTTCAGTAAGACATTTCTCCACTGTCTACAGCCTGCCCAACAAGAGCCTTCTTCTTCCAAAGCTGCTGTTCAGAGGGCTGCAATGCTCTCTATTAGCTCACTACCGAGCCAACAGCACAATTATGATTCACATCTTGGTTCAACTGACTTCCCTGTCTGCCCTGCTAAACTCAGCCACCTGCTGACTTGAGCCCAACCCAGTTTCTTTTAAAAATTCCACATATCGCATTTAGTTCTCACCTCTCATTCATTTCACTCTCTTATTAAAATATAAGCTGTAAAGGGTGGGGGCCTGGTCTCATTCTGTTTGGCTCCAGGCAATACACTGTGGGTGTTCTGTAGATACTCGGTGGAAGACTGGGATGATGATGACGGAGTACTATTCATCTCTTTGTTTACTGTACAGGGTCACACAGAAGATAAAGGGAGAACTCAAAATAAACACTGCACAGGGTGGTGGGGATGGTGGGGTAGTGGGGTGGATCCATCTTGGGTTACCAGAACTAGGGACACTGAAAGACAGTGCTTCATTTTTGGATTCAGCACATCATTTCCTAGCTGATTGTGTCTGGTAGGGATCAAATCAAAGCAATGGCTGCAGGTTCAGCAGACACTTCAGTCTAGAGTGACAGCATGTGGGGTAGATAGGCAACCATTTTCTGAGCCTGATTAGTGTTTGCGATTGGGACTATTTCCTGAGGAAGCATATAGGGTTTATTTTAAAGAACACTAAGTACCCTGTAAGCAATGAGGGCCTCCCGAGCCAAGCATCATCTCTTGTAACACCTGCACAAGACAGAAAGTTTCTGTCCTCACTGTGGGGACGAAGATGCTGAGGTTCCACACGGCTAACAAATTGATGGCCACACCACTGATAAGTGATCAAGACTGAGGTTAGTCTAAGAGTCTATGCTCTGCTGCTCTGTGTCTTGCTGGAAGTGTCAGTGAAAATGCCGAGCTCTCATACCTAAGCTAGCAAGTGTGACTACGTGCCAACTTCAAACAGTCTAGTAAAGGCACTCCTGCCTTTGAGCTTAGGGCTCTAAAGGCATCTGAGTGATGATGCAACATGTCCAACATATCCTTACATCAGTTTGCATCTGTCCTCCTCAGGACCTCTATGTTCTGAAGACCATCATGGACGTGTGTGGAAACAGCAAGCCTCCCCATGTCTGATACAACATGCTTGTCTCCCAAGGTTCTGAACCGAGGTCAGTGAACAATGACCTGCTTCAAGCCAAGAGCAGCTTCTACAGGTGTAAGCTGTGTAAAGAACAGAAAGACAGGACCCAAGTCTGCATACACTCAGGCCAAGTCTGCTGTGCTGTGCTGTGTGGAAATGCTCTGCACACAGAAGGCCACTGGACAGATAGACTGAAGGCCAATGGACAGCCTTTAAAAGGTCAGACAAACCTGTGGGGCTGCAAAGAATGTGTGATTAGGGAGGAGTTGGCACCTCCCGTAGAAAAGATTACGGTCCATTTTTTTGTTAACAACATTTTATATTTCACAAGTAGCATGTACTCATTATAGAAATTTCAGAAAATGTAAAACATTTAAAGAATAATCACAGTTTCTGTACTTAATGATAAAATACTTTAACAATTGCTGTTTCCTTGTAGTTTTTTAAAGAAATGTGTCACTTTAAAAACTAGAATATTGTATATTCTAGTACATTTTTACCTAACATGTCAGCATTGTTATGTCACATAAATTTCCCAGCATGTTTAGTGATATACCACTCTATAATATATTTGTATTGCAACTTTTATAACTAAGTAATCCTTTAAAGACCAGCATACAGAAAGACAGCTTTGCCGTGCCCTGGCAAACAATACTATATTATTGAAAGTATTTTTTCTATTTGATGAGCACAAAATAAGTTTCTCTTTGCTTCACAATGAGCCTGATTCTTTACACAGCCATTTGTAATCTCTTCATTTCTGCAGAGCCACTGTATCTACAAGGCCCCCGAATAACAAAGCCGAGGATGCATCGGCCCCTTACATAAATTTGTATAGTATTTGCATATATCTGGTGGCACATCTCTCTAGTTAACTTGTAACACCCAGGGCAATACAAACGTGTGAATAGCTGTACTGTTTAGGGAATAATGACAAGAAAAAAAAATGCATGTTCAATCCACATTCAAATTTTTTGGTATGAGTTTCTGGATGAACGTAGTGTATGCATCACAAGGTTTCCTGCTCCCGCTCTGCCTTACTCCTTTAAGACAGGCTAATCCCACCAAACCTGGGCTAGGCCGGCAGCCAGCAAGTCCAGCAATGCAGCTTTTATATAGGTCCTCGCCCTTGCAGAGCAGGCACTCATCACTGAGCCACCTCTGCAGCTCCTCTGTATGCACACGCTTATTTTCTGTGGTCATTTCACGCCATGGCTGCAGCTTCACTGCACCTCACAGACTTCTTTGTGACTAGCCTGGCTCCCATGTCACAAGTCCTAGTCCCACTTCTTCCGATATGTCTACTTCTTCCTTCTTTATTATAAAAGCCACGCAGCAAAGATGCCCATTGTTTTCTATGGCAAATGTATTTCCTCACTTAGCCATAAGTCTTTTTTATTTGTTGCTTTTAACTTTAGAAATGTAACATTTCAATGGGGTCAAATCTTCTGAAATCCTTTTGTCCTCTGTAACTCGACAGGGATCAGCAACAGTCAGCCATGATCTACTGGAGCTGGTTAATGATCTACTGACCAGTGAGACCAGCCCATGTAGACCCCGGAGTCCCTGCAGCCTGCCACGCTTCCCCTTGTTTGTGACCATTTGGAAACAAAGTAGAATGGAAATGCTGTTGCACAAAGACAGGGCCACCATGCTTGTTCACTGCACATTGTTAGGCCCTTGGTAACATACAGCTTGCCAGCCAAATGAAAGGTGTGGCCACTGCAGTCTCAAAGGCATGTGCATTCTAAGGCTCATTCCTTTCTGACATGTGAAAGGAGACTTGGGACTGGGCATTCAGGACAGTTAGTCTACAATCCAAGTGACCTGTCATCAAAGAGTGAAGGAGGTGAGAGATGAATGTCTAACAGGAAAGACTGACTCTCGTCCTTTTGATAAGCAGGTTATAGAATTCATTTTAAGTAAGATGATGTGGCGATCTGGGGCAGTAGTTCTCAACCTGTGGATCGCGACCCCTCTGCAATCAAAGACCCTTTTACAGGGGTTGTCTAAGACTATCAGAAAACAGGGATACTTACATTACAATTCCTAACAGTAGCAAAATTATAGTTAGGAAGTAGCAACAAAATAATTTTATTGTTGGGGGTCAGCACAGCATGAGGTGTTGAGGGCTGCAGTATTAGGACGGTCGAGAACCACTGAGGGGTCAGAAAACCAACGCTGGCAAAAGTTCAACACTAGTGAGGACAACTTTCTAGGTAATCTGAGTCACGTGGGAAACTACTGGTGCTAGCTATGGACATAACGACAAAAGGCTCTAAAGCAAACCAACAATGGGGGGCTGTGCAAGCTGCACCGAGAAATGGCTGTGTGGGGCACATGTAATTGGTCTGATACACCACCGGAGGAAGCAAAAGACAATGAACTCCAACATGGAGAAGACAGGATCTCAGGGACAGGAGAGGGTTCCAGCAGAGACAAAAGAGAAACCCTCTATCTGTAGGAAGTTCTGGCAAACACAGTGGGGTGGCATATTTGGAGAATGACGTGCTGGCAAGAAAGGTGAAGTGTCGACTAATAGCACTGTGAAGCAGCTGTGCCAATACTGGCCTAAGCCTGGCTGCACAGGACTGAGACACTGCATTAACAGCCAAAGCCCTGACCTTGTCATTGCTAACTACCAGGGGTCTGTGTGCACGTATTTAACAAGGAATCATTTCCCTTACATGATAATGAATAACACCTATTCACATCTTCATTTCTTTGCTACATTAGTACTTACCTATCTTCTCTAACTTAATACTGATCAAAACATAAATGTCTTCAGGAAATGTACGGTCTTAATTTATGGCTTAATCTTAGCTGCCAAATACTGGCAGCTGTATATCTCTTAAGGAAATCAGCTTGTCTATTCTAACATACAAAGAAACATTAAGAAAGAAAGAAAGAAAGAAAGAAAGAAAGAAAGAAAGAAAGAAAGAAAGAAAGAAGGGAGGGAGGGAGGGAGGGAGGGAGAGAGAGAGAAAAGAAAGAAAGAAAGAAAGAAAGAAAGAAAGAAAGAAAGAAAGAAAGAAAGAAAGAAAGAAAAGAAAGAAACCTTATTCTCAAGTGAGAAGAAACCACAAAGTACAGAGAACGAAAGAAGAACACCAAGTCTGTGTCATCTCAACCCTTTACCTGGACTGCTTAAATCATTACTTTTTCGTGTCTTCAGGATCTCTCATCCATCTGGTCTCCTCCCCTAGGTCCTTTTTTCAATCCTGTTTACTGTATTTCAAAGAAAGAAAGAGATGGGGGAGAAGGAAGGAGGAAAGGAGAGGGGAAAAGGATAGAAGAGAACCACTTTCCCTTTCCAAAATACACAGACGGTAAAAACTGCACCATAATTTTTTTCATCCGGCTCCAAGTTCTAAATAAAGTAAAATTCCCTCACTGTTTATTCTGTTGTGGATAACATGGAAAAATAACGAGATCCCATTCCAACGAGAGAGCCTGCACACAGAACAGTCTGAGGCAATGTGGAAGGCAGGGAAACAAGAGCCAGACTCCCGCTTGCCCTGTTTCAATCTCCACTCAGGACTCATGGCTGCATCAGGAGGACACATCGAGTGTTTAAAGGAGAAAGATGGTGGAAGGGGGACCTACAGAAGTAGAACACCAAAGTTCAGCCCTCCACTTTCTGTGTAATAAAAGCCACTAAGATAAGTATGTGCAAGGATCAAACGCAAAGAAGGGCTCTAGGTAAAAGAGGTAAACAAAATAACAATTTTAAAACTTCATCACTCTCTTACTCATGAATTTAGTATTCCCTTCTCAAAAGTGCTCTGCAGCTGTAGTCAAGAATCAGCACACCGTAGTCCAATTATCAGCTTCACCTGACAACTATATTCTGTGGTGTTTGAGAGAGCGAGAGTGTGCTTGTGTGTATGTACACACACAGAGACACACAAAATACTAAAAATCTGGTAATAAAAATTTCTAACCCTCAGTGTGCTCAGTGACTGCATTTCGCTCACAAAATCACCTTCAGCCGGGCGGTGGTGGCGCACCCCTTTAATCCCAGCACTCGGGAGGCAGAGGCAGGCGGATCTCTGTGAGTTCGAGACCAGCCTGGTCTACAAGAGCTAGTTCCAGGACAGGCTCCAAAGCCACAGAGAAACCCTGTCTCGAAAAACAAAAACAAAACAAAAAAACACCTTCAAACTTTCCATCTAAGATTTTATTCACAAGATACTACCATGCATATAAAAATCATACTATGAGAAAAAAAATCTATGACCGAGAGTTGTGAATTCTGTATATAGGGTTTTTAAAAACCTAAACAATGTTAATCCAGAATTTGATCTAAAACTGAGATATTTCTGTATTTTAACATTCTGTATTTAAAAATTCTTTAAATCTTGAACAAAAAAAAAATTTCAGCGCTTAGATTAGTAAAGACAGCTTGTTGTGACCTAACAATCATTTTGAATAAAGGACATTTCTCAACACTTAACAGTAGGTAAAAGTCTTTCTCCAGCACCTGGAGGAGCAGTGTTTAACGAGAAAGAATTACTTATGCCAACAAACACGGGACTGGGATGGGCAGTTCTGAAGAATTACATCATAGTAGTGCAAGCCAGCTGCCAGGAACCTGGTACCTGGATCTGACGGAGACTCAGATTTCCAAGAGCAAACACATCTTGGAAAACAGCGGGCTTTCGTTCTTGCTCACTGTTGGGAGTCAGTGATGGCAGTGGCTGGGCTGACACTGTTGGGGGTCAGTGACGGCAGTGGCCGGGCTGACACTGTTGGGAGTCAGTGACGGCAGTGGCCGGGCTGACAGGAGCTTCTACCTTTGCCTGTGGAATGAGTTCTTACTCTCCCCGCAGGTGCCAAGATTCGGGCTGTCAACATATAAAGCTACTCCTTCCCTCCTTTTAAAATGCTGATAGTAACCTCATTTAGGAAGAGCAGTGCTATGAGTTCCTTCACTGCAAGAGCCAGTTGTAGCAGAAAGCACCTCCAGCTAACCTAGTGTAGCAGTTGTCAGACTGAAAGCAAATTAAAACTAAGAACTGGGGGCAGGGAGGGGGGTCGCTAAGCGGACAGCCTAACTTGTGCCAGCCTGGGCCAGAGGGAAACTTCTCTGCAGTCTGATCATGCAACAAAACGGGGAGACTGGTTTGGTGTTTTCGGCTATAATTAGTCACATTAATTAATGCTAAAAAACAATGTTAACAGTATATTATTTTCATCTAGTTAAATAAAGGATTATACACATTTGTGTAAATTACACAGCATTAAACATTTAAATAACTTGAAATGAAGCCATTACTGTCATTCAAACAAGTTTCCACAGCTAAAGGCTGAATGTTAAGTGTGAACTGATTTGGTATTATAAGAATATAAATCCTCTATCTTTTCAGTGAGATTTGATGACTTCGTGCTTGAAAATGGTGGTTTGCAGTCACACAGCGCCCTCCAGTGGCCACATGTTCAAAATGCAAGTTTCAAAGGCCATTTTCACTTTTTTTCCCTATTGAACAATGACAATGACTTAACTCCCTTTTTTAAACACAACTGTTTATCTCATCACATACCATCAGTACCATACTATCTTCCCACTGTTATTGTTTCCTCACCAAATTCAAACTTTTTAATTCAAATTTGATTTGTTCCTTCTGAGACAAACTCTGGAGGCAGGGGTGCAGGGATGGGGTAGAGGCAACCTCAATGAATTCAACACTTCATGATGAATGAGTAGATTTCCTACAATCCCAGGATAGTGGCTGGATGGCCTGCACTAGAAGGGTTATAACTAATCCCTAAATGCTCAAACTTAAATTCAAAAGCAAGACTATAAAAACCATGGAATTCTATTCCACATAATAATACAACATGATGAGCATTACAAAAGCAAGTTAAAATTATAAAGTGTCTTTTACTCCTTTCCTATGTGCAAACAGTTTTCAAGATCCCAACAGTTCTCCCGAGATGGCAGGAAGCAGCTCCCGTAGGCCAGTCTATAATGCTTCTAGTCTTGAGAAACAAACATTGGTCTCTCACATTCAAAGGATCATACTTCCATTCAAAACAACTGCAATGAGTAAGTCTATTATAATAGTCCTGTTTCTACTCAATAAAAACATAAGACATGAAACCACTGCCTCATATCATAAATCAAGTATTTACTGAGTAGAAGGAGGCACTTAATTTTCAAAAGAATAATAATTATCTAACGATTTTTCCTCTTTGCTTATCCAAAGACTAGAAGAAACATTTGAACATGTTGGAATTGGAAATTCCTTCCACTGGACCAATGATGCAACTCTCTAGTGAGGAACAATGGCGTGGGTCTGGATGCAGATCTCTTCATGGCTAGCATGGTTTCTTTATCTATGCAGAAGTAACAATGGCTCCCATCTCATGGCAACATTGTGAGGGTTCAATGTCACAATACAAGCACTACATCTGCGCTGCTGCCTCAAACACAAAGAATATCTTCAGATACCAGCTCTCTCCCCCTGCTCCCTTACCAGTGAACAAGGCAAAAGGCGGATTCTCACTGCAAGGGGCACTTGAGTTGGAGTTGGCAGACATGGAAACACACAAGGGAATCAATGGACAGACTTAGAACTGTTTTCTGTAACAGCCCAATCCTTTACTACCACACATTCGAAGACCAGAAACGTTGTGCACTGTGCACTGTCTTACTACTTTCACACCATAAGCAAAAGGCCTACGAGGATGGGAGTCAGCTGAGTTGACTGAGGAAGACTGGAGAGCAGGGCCTTGCTGGCTGACCTTGCAGGTAGATGTTGAGGGCACTGAGGGGCTGGAACAATAGCGCAGCTCCCAGGGATGGTGGCAGACAGCAGAATGTGCTCAGGAATAAAAATGTCTTACTTAACCCATCTCTATCTGCTCTTCATATTTAAGGATTTCAAGCACAATAACAGAAGACAGCAGGGAAGTCAAAATCTTTAAAGTGGGGGAAGATGGGCACAAGCATAGCCCGAGAGGACATTTTCTGAATTATACTCCAGTATATACAGGACACTGGAAAGCAGTCTCTCCACCCTGTCTGACAATGGAGACAAAGTCGTTGAGCAGCGCGATGTGAAAGTGACCTAAACTCTGCTGTCACTAGCCAAGAACAGGAAATATGCTGTGGCAAGCCTGCAACTTCACCTTGATCTCATGTGACTACAGGACAAAAGATATCCTTCCTAGATTGTCATTGCTCTGACTCTTCTACAATCCTGACTTTTAAACTGTTATCTTAAAGTAAGATATCTTAAGTAAATGTGATGTAAAATTTCCAAGTTTATCAAAAGGAACTGAAATTTTAAAATGTTGAAACTTGCTTTTATAAATATGCAAGTCGGCTTGAGGGAAATGAGAGGGTACCAAGCGAAGGGATTCATGGGATAACTTTTAAAATTTGGGCTTTAGGCTAATGGTCATGTCAATTAAAATGCAAATGATAAGGCTTCCAGCTTCTGCCTCTTGCCAAATTCCCTGATGACCCAGTGACAACAGCCATCATGTATCCCCTTACTAAGCCAGGATCCTAAACAATGTCCTATATGCTCAAGACTTGAGGAACCACAACCCAAAGCAGGTGGCACTCTCTAGATGGCATACTGACAGAAAGTCAGATGTATCTGTCTGTATCTCCAAAGACCCATTCTGAGGACTGGCTGCTTTCGAACAGAGAGCCAAAGCTACCAGCATCCCCTCGCCCCCCACTGTCAACAGCGGAAAATGCTTTATCAAAAAGGCAAAAGCCACAAAAACAGAAACAGAACCATCTAGCAAGAAATGACAGATGGGTCTAGATACATAAGGTAAAGGACAGAGTCAGTTCTGGCGACTCTCTGAATATTCATAGAATCTATAAAAGTCCAATTCTTTCAGAATGCAGTCTGTTAGGAATGAATATGCAACTATACCAAATAAAAACACTGTATTTCTCCAAATGTACACAGGGAGGGAGTTTTCCCACCTCCAAGTGCTGTCACACACCGCTGCTGAATAAAGGATTATCTGAAATTCATTCTGATTTGTGATTTATATTCTTTAAGGCAGGTCTCAAGAACATTTTCCCCTCTCTTCCTAACTGTATACTCTCTTGAAACATTTCACTCATCACAGATGATACACACTCTATGAACATTTCTAATTCAGTTTATTTTAATTAATTACGTGTACTTCGGGGGGGGAGTGTACATGAGTGCAGTTACCCATGGAGGTCAGAAGTTACTGGCAATTGTAAGCCATCTATAACCATACATCTCTAATGCTGGGAACTGATACCAAGGATCTCTGGAAGAGCAGCAAATGCCCTTAACCACTTGAGCCATCTCTCCAGTAGTTCGGTAGATGTTTCTTAGGTATTTGGTGTTGGAACTAGTTAGCTCCTTCCTCAAGATGATCAGGCATCATAGATCCTATACAGGGCACACTGTAGCAGCAGTACGGGGGAGAGGCTTTACTTCAAATTTACAGTTCAGTAAATGGGAGGAGAAAATAAGGAAAGGGATAGAAGTAGATTAGGAGAGGGTAGCAAAATGAGAAGAAAACTGCAAAGAATGAGTACTCAGTGGAAAAGACCAACTACTACCACCATGGATGGCCTGTCATTCCCACTGTGTCAAAGCCACCAATCGTCAGAGGAGTCCAGATACTTCAACTAAGTAACAGCTGCACCCAGTTCTTCTCCCCAATTCCAGGCAACACTGAAGAATTATTTCAAGTCCTAATTAAGCAAGTTTGGCTAGAATCAAACTACATGTAGGCAGCAGAGGCAGCAACAGGCAGTTTTGCAGGAGTCGGGTGAGAGCATGCATGAGACATGTCAGAACAGATGGGCTCAAGGCTAAGGTGCCCTCAGCACCTCTCCTGGAAACTCGATGGCTCAACAGGAACACTATCACATCAGTTTGCCACTAACAACCAACTCTATCAAGATCAACACTAAAGTAACTGTCAACAAATGACCAGAGCCAGAAGTGTGGTCATTTATAACAGTGCCTGACTACATGGGTCTGGCTGCTGCAGCACCTGCCAGTGGTACCCATAGCCAGACCCCGCCAGCTTGGTCTTCCCACAGTAAGTCTTCTCCAGGACTCGCACAAGATTTTCAAGGACAAGCCACAACGTCAGAACTAGTCTGTCATCCACACTCCATATTCATAGGCAGAGAAACACTATAAATACTTCCAAACAGCAGATTGTACCAAGGAACTATATGGAACATAAATAAATTGCTTCATTATTTAGAGACAAAGATACTTCTCAAAGTTGTATGGTTCTCTCTTGATCTGTTCTGTAGTACTAATCAACAACAAAAATGCACAGCAAGAAGCTACCCAAAAAGGACTGGGAAGGCATTGCATTTTAAATGCATATTCCAAAAAGTACCTTCTACACTTCCCTTGTAGTCCAAACGCAACAGTAACAGAGAGCAGGTAAGAGAGAAGCAGCACATGGACACCTGATGCGAACTACTGCCCCTACACTCCAATTTTAAAACCAATCAATGCACAGCACTCCTCATAAGCTTTACTTTGCACAGTAAGTATCCATGGGTCACTCTGACCTCTATTATTGATACTGGGTCAGTTCTAGGTTCCATGTTGATTTTCTTGCAAACAGACACCCAGAACAAATGGTGCTCATGGGCATAAGTTCCACTAAAATCATGTGTGCTGAAGTTAAGTCCGCACATGCTTTTAACCACACAATCACTTTTTCAAAACACACACGATAACAAATGACAGTGTATCTGGGGTGTGAGTAGCATCAGCAACTGCAGGTGGTATTTCTTTTATGATTGGCCTTTTCCTGACCTATCTTCTGTCAGCATTCTTATTTTCTCTTAAATTTTACTAAGCAAACATTATTTAACAATAGACAAAAGAGCAGAGAAAACAACTATTAACAAATGAATTACTTTTGCCTCGTGCTCTTCAGCACACGGCGCCAAGCACTGCACATTCGCCAGCGCAGTTTCGCAGCCTCAGAAGCGCGGGGCCCAGGGACCGCCTGCTCTGCATACAGCACACAAATCACTTTGACTGTGAGCATATGCATTTATCTTTATTTTTAAAATCTCCTCATTGTTGCCAATGGCACTTGAGCATTATTATTACTAATCCAGCTATTCCTAATAATAGTGTTTAAGTAACTTGTCATCTTGGGAACCTTACAGACAATAGCTAATTAATTGTCAAGCATTTAATGTAACAGAATTCTAATCTCCAACCTCTGAAGCAGGGTATTTATTTGTTATTATGGCAAAACTTTTGTTTGAATTGCTTATTTATGCAATATATCTTCTCTATCGCCTCAATTCTAATTTTTATATCTGTTTTGTAAGTAAAATAAACCATCACATGCACAAAGACACAGACAGTGCCCTTCACACATAGTAATGAATCTCTCGTGACTCCTCTTATTCACACCACAATAGATTCTGTATTACTATGCAGGAAAAACAAAACAAAACACCATAGATTATTTTCTTTGTTTGCAAGATATGCTCACAGGCTTTAGACAGGAACAATAACTTGAAGGTGCAGCATGCTATGTCTCAGTGTGTGAGGAAACACGATATTCTGTTGACATCTTGTTCCTGCTTTCAAACAACCGGGTAGGTTCCAAATCAAGTGTCAGAGCAGCCACGGAAGTTTCCTGTCAAAATACAGCCACACTCTTCAGAGCCCTTGTCTCTATCTGCCAGGCGTCTTAGCTGAACAGTGTGCTGAGGATTTTTAACTTGCAATTATCATTTGAAATTAATGTTTAAAAGGTATAAACAAGACCACTTTCGTCTGTGAATCTCCTCACACACAGAACAAACATCCTTCCCATATGACAATGCAAACATCCGACTCCACCAGCAAAGAGAAAGGTGTCAAAGCAAGCCAGATAGAATCCCTTCCTCCTGCCCTTAATGAGGTCTCCAGAGCCAAAGACAACCCAGTAACAAACGGTACTTTCCACATGTTGGGGTGGGGGAGGGGGATAGCTTGTCATCTGAAATTAATTGAACTTAGCCATGCCAAGAAAACACTGGTAATAAACCCTCCCCACCTAAATTAAGGGTTTTATACCATGAAAAAAATTTATGGCAGTAATTTCATCTGGGTTTTTCAAGAAGTGCTTGCTGATTTTCTTGTACTCAGTAGAAAAATCCCAAAGGAGCCATGGAGCCTGCAATAAGGCAGACTTCTAAAGAGATACCATTTAATTTCTCACTCCTCCTGCACCATCCCCACACTTCCACTTTTCTCTAGCTCAGTATTAACTCCCTCAACACAACCCTCCTCCCTGAACTCTCAGTCTCCTAAGCTGGCAAGGTGCTGGGTCGGCAAGCGCTGCCCTCCAACACCAGATGACTAGCGCTGCCCAAGAGCTTCTGAGGCACTGGGAGCTCATGTGTCCATCCCTGGGTTTTCTTTGCTTGGTTTGAGTTTCTTAGCAATAGAACACCTTGATAAAAAGCAGCAAAAGTTGTAACCTCCAAATAAACCCACCACTCAGCACCTTTAATGACAACATCAAGAACTGATGAACAACTTCAGTTTCCAATGTGTGGATCCTATAAGTGACATCCCCACACACACAAAAAAATCCACAACAACCAGGCACTGTGATTCTTTTTTTTTAAAAAAAGATTTATTTATTTATTTATTATGTATACAATGTTCAGTCTGTATGCTTGCTGGCCAGAAGAGGGCACCAGGTCTTATCACAGATGGCCTTGAACCACCATGTGGTTGCTGGGAGTTGAACTCAGGACCTCTGGAAGAGCAGTCAGTGCTCTCAACCTCTGAGCCATCTCTCCAGCCCGGCACTGTGATTCTTAAGGGGTCTGCAAGTCCCCATGGGCACCAAGCCTTCCTGCAGACCAAATGCATCCTCACAGAACAGGCAGAGCGTTCTTTTTTTAATGTCCACGGGGACTGCTATGATTAACAAAACAAATATATTAAAAACCAGAACTAACGCACAGTGGCTTTTTTGGCTATTTCTTGATTAATGAATGCTATATGTAAAAGAGCTAGTTCACATTACTGAAGTATTTTTGGGTGTCAAAATGAGTCTTCCTGTTGACAAAGCAAATGAAATATGCTAGTATTTCAACGTTTTACAGAGGCACAGACAGGCATTTGATACTGGCCCATCACAAGGTCAAGATGTTTGTACTGGCTTCACTGCATCTATTCTTGCTTTAATGGCAGACCCTACCAGTTTACAGTCCCATCCACCTCTCGATACAAAGAGAGCAAAGGTTTTCATAGTGGGATCTGGGAACTCCTAGCGGGTCCCAGAGAACACATAAAGAGCTCCGTGGGGTCAAGAGCCTGTAAGGAATTATTGTATGATTAAGCTTTCCATGGTTTGTATAACCTACAGCAGGCTAGATAAGGAACACGTATGAGAATCCAGACGCCTTCTACTTACTGGACAGCTGGGAGGCTTACAAGACCACTTTCCTAACAAAATTTATTTTATTTTAGAAAACAACTAAATTAAATTCATTAAATGTTATCTGTAACAGCATTTAATGGACTCATGGATTGTATTTGAAGTTAATAGATTAATAAATCTTGATAGACATATTCCACATATGTTCTTTGGTGTGCTAAGTGGTTCTTAAGAGTGTGAAGGAGCAAAGCCTTGAGGAGTCCTGAGAGACGGACTGCCGTCTCTGAGAACTATGGTAAGCCTCTGATGTGGACATCAAGCTGGATGTCCAGATGGTGATGATGCTCAAGAGGGGATACAAGCACGGGACTGGGTAACTGGAGCTACCGCTCTCCATGCTTTCCTTCTAAAATGCGCTTCTGTAATTTGTCTTAGAGGGACATAAAAGCATGCCTCCTCCTAGGGCCACGGCTCCTGACATGGACTATGAGTAACAATGTACCTTCTTTTACTATCCACAAAACAATATGAGCACATTAATGAACAAATTAATATTTTTCCACGGTTATATGATCTTTGTGTCAGTACACTATTTTCAACCATTTGGAAGCAGGGTAAGTTTTAACTGTTCATTAGTGCTCCTTTAAAGAAAACCATTTCCCTTCATGTCTAGGCTTCTGCAATTTTCAAACTGCCCAGTATCATTTACTCAGATGGGAAAGGAGGGAAGAGAGCTTGGAGGAAAATGGCTGCTCGACACATATCTAAAGCATGCCCTTAGGGCTAGGTGGCAAGGTGAGTTCATGGCAAACAAAGAACTGCTGAAGAAATCCCCGAAGCAAATAAACTGACACCGACTGTGTTGAGATGAAAGGGCTTCATCTTCTGCAGGTCTTGCTCCCGCATGGCAGAGAAATAGGATGACTTAATGAGCACACTGGACCTGCAGATGCTGGAAGACTGTTTGGATTACACGGCATCAGACCACCAGAACTATTAGAAAAATTAAATGAGCATACGTGTAATGTGATTCAATTCAGTGAGCATTAACTGAGGGCCTGTAGGTTCCATCCATTAGTCTAGGTGATCATAAAGAGGGGCTAACTGCTAACTGCTCATGCTGGCTGGGAGCTCACTCTCAGAGAAATCAGGTACACCTCCGCAGCTCAACATAAAGTGATGTAAAGTGGTGCTCAGGGTGGAAACTGAGGGGACAGAACTCAGATCTAGAGGGACTAGGAGAACAAATCATACATGGAGAAGAGTAGCATAACCTGTGAAACACACTTCATTCAACTCTCACCATCTGCCAGTGGCCTAAGTGACACACCAAATCTTCCATTCTCCATGGCTGCGACTTCTGACTTAATTTCCTGTCTTATCTCTTACCCAGTTCCCTGGAGTCTAAGCAGAGGTTACTACCTCCTGCAAAGAACATAAGGGAGTCAGACCTGGCCTCTTGCTACCACCCATCCCACTGGCCTGTTTGTTGTCCTCCCTCTAGAAGGACAAAGCTGGCCAACCTCTTCATAAAGGTCCTCAACCCACCCACCTACTTTTCCTTCGCAGGCATCTTTGCTCTTATCTCCCCAGCTTCTCCCTACCTCTTGATTTCTCATTCCCAGTATTTAAACATGCTTCCCCAGCAGCCCTCAAGAGATGGTAATGTATTCTTTCCATGTCCCATAAACCCTGGGGCTGGAAGTTGGAGGAAGATTACCTTTGTCCCCATTGCTACTCTGAAAACCACTTTTCTTCTCCTTGTGCCTCACACCCTGCCTGTCCTTCCAAAGGTCAAGCCCACCTGTTGGGGCAGTGTTATCTCCCAGGTCTTACTCCTCTTCTATACTCTCACTCCTACCATCATGTCAATTACACTGTGCCATGTGCAAATAATATCTTACCCTCACTCAAGTCCGTGACACCTTCACTTACAGGGACCTTTTTTTCTACTATAGTTTAATGACCTAAATCCATGGACAATTTCCTTGATTTGATCTAGAGAAATAACAGACCTGCCAATATCCTAAATATCCCATGTCCCAAACCTCTTTCCCATTCATTTGCATTTGTGTCCCTCTGTGGAACTTCTTCCCCTAAGTGAGACCTACTGACCCTACCCCACTGACACTCTCAGCGTCTTTGTGGTCTCACTTCCCTCGTCTGTTAGATGCCCATGTCTCATAATTCCCTGGTAGAGCATCCTCACTTCCCTGTCTCCCCTGACATACATACCTCCCTCCATTATGCCTGTCTGGCAAACTGCTGCCCTAGATGAACTCAAGTGTTTGAGATCAACCCAGAATGTCTCTGAGAATGCACACGCACACGCGCGTGCACACACACACCCCTGGAGAAAAACCAAATAACTGCAAAGTCAACACTGCCCAGGAATCCCTTATATTCCCTGCACTACTTCTTGAGAATTGTTGTTTACTCTGAGTACTACAATTCTGGCTTCCTTGTCTGCTTTCCTGTCCTAAACCCACCCTTTCTGGTTCCTTCTCACCTTCTTTCTTTGGGAACTAACTCAAAGACTGCACATACGAGGCGCATGCTCCTTTTAAACTAATGGGTTCATATCTTATCTACTGAGGCTATTGGATGTTTTCATGTTGCCACTAACAACACTACAAGATTGTGAGTACCTAGAAATCCCCTCCTTCTGTCTTTTCTCTATTAAAGCTCAGTCTCTTGGTAAGCACTCTGAACCACAATCACTAATTCATGCTGGCGGTACTGCTTCCTGGCCCAGATGAGATGAGAATGCTCACTGAAGCATTATTTTTAGTAACAAAGTACACATAGCCACTCATCAAGAGTGAAAGGCTGTGGTTGAAGAGATAGCTGAGCAGTTAAGAGCACTGGCTGCTCTAGCAGTGGACTTGGATTCAATTCTCAGCACTCACGTGGGCAACCATTTGTAACTGCAGATCCAGGAGAATCCGATGCCCTATTATGGACGCCATGGTGGTGCTTGCCTTTAGTCCCAGCACTTGTGGGGCAGAGGTGGAAGCAGAGGCAGATGATCTAAGTGATAGCCTCAGTGAGTAAAAAATAAGTCATTAGTTTAAAAGAACAGGGAAACAATAGCCTTTCACTGTTGATGAGCTCTGCATGCACTTTACTTTGCTACTGAAAATAATGCCATAATCCCAGACACATATATGATGCACATACATATACACCGCCCAAGACTCATACAAATAAAAGTAAATGTCCTTTAAAAAAAAAAGTTAAAGCCTGAGTGAATTATGTCAGATCTACCCTGAAAACTGCCACAGCACCCTTAGAGGCCCAACACGCCCCACACCAGTAGGACTCATGCACAGTCCCACTGCCACCATCTTTCACAGTCTTCTGCCCCAACCATGTCACTGAATGTGGGTTTTGTACCTGTAATCACTAATCCAGGCTAGCAAATCCACACACTTTTCTGGCCTCGTCAGAACCACTCAACAGAGTGGTTTGCTGCCTGTGTTTCTTGTAGACTGACTTCCAGCTTCCAGGACCACCACCTTTCTGCTGAGTTCCCTTCACTAGCTGTTTTCTCAGTTTCTGAAAGCTGACTTCTCTGCATGACCGTGAGCTAAGGACATTCCTCAAGCCCAAGTCCTCCATCCCCTTCTCAGGTGGCTTTATCCATTTTCAGAGTTTTAAGTACCTTAATATGACAAAAGCTTCCAAATTAATACTTGAGCTTGGGGCTATAAATAAACATATAAACATACTTCTTTAACCTCTATCCATCTAAAATTGGGGGCGGGGACTCCATGCAACTGAACTTTACATAAAATAAGAAATCTCCCTTTATTTTCAAAAGGGCTGCATACCAAACCCAGGACCTTGTGCATTCTAGACACGTGTTGTACTGAGCAACAATCCCCAGGCTTGTATCAAACAAGCCATCTTGACTCTGAATGTCTCCCCAGCCCCATTCAGCACTGAAAATGTGGGGATCTGTAGTAAGAGGTGCGGGCTGTGTTCCCAGCACCTGAGAGGAGTGAGGGCCCTTTTGTTCCATCCAGCCTGGCTCCCGGCCGCTGGGCTAGCTTATATTTGAAATAACCACACGAAAATTGTATTAATTAAATTACTGCCTAGCCCATTATCTCTAGCCTTTTCTTGGCTAACTCTCACATCTTATTTCAACCCACTTTTAATAGTCTGTAAGTCACCACGAGGTAGTGGGCTTACCAGGAAGGATTCAGCATGTCTGACTCTGGTGATTTCATGGCAGGATCTCTGAGCCCTTCCCTATCCCAGAATTCTGTTCTGTCCTCCCTGCCTATCTAAGATTTTGCCCTATCAAAGGGCCAAGGCAGTTTCTTTATTAACCAATGAAAGCAACCCAAATACAGAAGAACCCTCCTACACCAAGGATCTCTTGGGGAAATGGTATCACTGTATATTCAGACACCCAAGTATTTCCCCATCCCTGGTCCTAGGCCCTTCCTTCAGACACCAGACAAACCATGTCCATTCTGTACAGCATTATTACAGTAGTCACTCTCCTTGTCTCTACTGCCACTAGCCTATTCCAAGCAACCAGTACCTTGACCTGTTTCTATTTTTGCCCTATTTCAACTTATAACCTTTTCCCACAAAATATGATGAATTTAAACAACCCTCAAGAATTGGAATATTTTCACATGTGGGCAAAAGGAAGTATTAGCAGAAGTGCAATTTCTAAGAAGTAACCGTTTTCCTTTCAACGCCATTCAGTCTTTCTTTGCTACAGCTAAACTATGCCCTCTTCACATCAGCAGTAAGGCACCAAATTTTTCCTACAACATACTTCGTTCTTTTATGACATCGTCCTTCAGTGTTACTTCCCAGCACCAGGTCAACATGCACACCACTGACCCCACATGCCTGTGCTACAATGCCACTGCCATCCTGTCAGCCATGGCTCCAGCTGGAAAACTCCTACGTGTCCCTCAAGACCTTAGATAAATGCTAACCTCTTTACAAAACGTTTTCTGAATTCCCCCAAACCAATTAATCACTCCCTCCTCTATGTTAGCCTTCCACAGTATTTTATGAATATCTAGTGTTGCTTGAATCTTCTTTCAATTATCATGATTAACTGCATATTCATTAGAAACAATTCAAAGCAAAAGAGGAAATCAGAGTATCACATGGAAGATCACAGAAAAGATCTAATTGGGCAGAGGGCAGGAAAGGCATTTCAAACATAAGGTGACATTCTGAGAAGTACTACTTCAGACATATAGAAGTGGGGAGGGGAAAGAAAAAATTTGGGGCCCTCATCTAAGTCCAGAGTAGGGACTCTGAGCTTGGTCAGAAGGGCATTCGAGAACTAGAGCTAAGTTCTCCGAGAATCCCAGCAGTTTGCACTGTCTCCTGTCACTTACAGAGCAGTGCGAATATGTGTACATCAAATACCACATGGTGTCACTGTCAAAATGACCCACGGAGGACTCATTCTTCCAGGGAGCTGTGAACGCAGTCACTGTATCTTCAGTGTCAAGACATTAGTGGCAGTTTGCTTACTGAAGTGAACTGAGTTCCTTTATGTAACATACTGAAAAAGTTCCACCACCTTCCATGACAGAAGGTTGCTGCTGACCCATTCAAACACAGAATGTTCAATCCCAAGAAACTCTGCTACAGGCAATCATCAATAGTTTAATAAGGTTCCAAAAGTGTTTTCTTGCTCAAGAATTAAATTGCTTAACTCTGAAAGGGAAGTTTTTTTAAAATGAATTCAAATTACTATAAATCATTCTTTATGTTAGTATCTTCAATTTCCCATTAATTGATAGAATTTCGTGGCAAATCCCAAGCCTAATGTTGAAGTTTAACAGGATATACCGACTGTCAAACTAAAATTTTACAGTCTAAAATTTCCAAAAAATATACAATAATATATGTAACAAAACCATGTCAAAAGCAGTTCAACAAGTGCAATGGTTCTTACTGGGGTTGAATCATATTTTCTTTAAGTAAAATGTGCAAAAAGCAAGATACTTCAGAGCACTCAGTCCTATAGAGGATGTCTTCATCAAGCCCCCACCACCACCACTCAGGGCTAAAAGATCAATGTAGAAGAGGAGGCAGAAAGATTCTAAGACCCAGACATAATGGACACCAAGGAAACAGTGTCCTTCAGATACAGGAGGGATGGTGCTCATTAGAACTGACACAGACTGTGGTAGCAGGCATAGGACCTGCACAGTTTCAAGCCAGATGGGATCCCAGTGCTGAGAGGAGGGAGTAGACAAGGTGCTCTCACCCCTAACCAACAAGGTATCTGCAACTGACACCCACTTGCAGAGGAAAACTTAGTTTTCTCCAATGGAATCTCACTGGGTGTGTCAACCACACCTAGGGACAAGGCCCCATGCCCAGGAGCAGTTGGCCAACTCAAAAATCTCAATGACATTTTTATAGACTTTTGTCTCCTATTGCTTTGCTTAGGTTTTTATGTTTTGTTTTGTTTATTTATTTATTTTTGGCTTACTGATCTTTCACTTGTATAATTTAGCTTCTGTTTTTGTGTGGGGGAGATTTTTATGGTTTTGCTTTTTAAAGAGAGAAAAAAAGTACACAGTGTTGGTGAGAGGGAGTATCTGGGAAGAGTTGGGGAAGGGGAAAGCATGATAAGAAAACACTGTGTGAAAAAATTCTCAATTAAAAAATTAATTCATTAAAAACCTTAATCCAGTGCTTGACCATAAGGAACCCTTAGACTGGCATTTAAAATTTTTTATTAGTAAATCATTTAACAAAAGCACATCTTGGGTAAAACTCGCCATGAAGCTTTCAATAACCCCAATGCAAAAGGTGGACAAGACAACTTCCCTGAGCTGACGTTAAGATCATACTGGGGTGCTGCTCATAAGAGTAAATCTGAGTAATAGTTCCCGTCGGGGAGAGGGCAAGATGAGCATCAGAACACAAGCATGTGCACATCACTCACTGACATCCTCACTGCTTACTGTTGGCTGTGAAACTCTCTGGAGAACAGAGGCAAATGTATTAGTGCCACTGACTAGAAACAGAAGTGGCGGCTCTTTGGTGGGGATGGCTGTCCGCAGCTCCAGCATAGTGCTCACGCTGATGGTTATTTTTATTTTGTAGCCCAGGTTCCAAATGCAATAGGTGAGTCTTGACTATAGAAACACATTGCCAGCTGTCTCCTAAAGGACAACCTCATTTAGTGGAAGGCAAATGCTAGCACAGAACAAACGTAAATAAAGATGGGCACACACGCTCCAGTTCTCCAACTGAAAAGTGACAGCGATGAGAAGCAGAGGAGGGAAAGGGCTAAACATTCTGAACAGCTGCCACCAATAGCAGACGCTCTGACTACTCAGCCGTCTAATAACACAGTGCAGCAAGAATGCCAATTAAAACAGTTGGTGTGGAGATTCAGACGCAGAGATCTTAAAGCTAAGGAAGCCAGGAACCCAGCCAATTCACCTCCTGCCATAGAAGCCACGCTATAGGCCAATGAGGTGTGGGCAAAGTGCTCTGCAAACTGCCATGTTCTACAGATACACACGGGGCTACGGGAATTCCTAAAATACTTCTTTTCTTAGCTGTGTTTATAAAATGGACCAATTCCACTGCATTCATTTATTTCCAATAAACAGAATAAACAGAATTGCAAATTTGTATTTTTTTACTATTTATTTCCTCAAGAATCTTGAAGAGGAATATGTTGCCCAAATTAAATATCTTGTAGACTCAGAACATGAATGGAATACATAACTCAGAGGAGAATGAAACATGAACAAAGCCCATACCCTTTCATGTCTTACAAACGTCTGTAGAATGTCACTCAAGCCCATTAAAATGCTTGCGTGGTCTGGGAGTCCATCTCTCTCCATAGAAGCAAGCACTCATTAAAGGTTAGAGCCGGAGCAAGAAAGGGAATGGCTGGCCTTTCCTGACAAAGGAAGAGGGCCTGGTGCTGTGCTTTCAGTGGGCTGAACTTAAAAGGGGCTTTGAAAGGGTCACAGGGAGGGCCTGCAGAGAAGTCCCACCAGCTGACTTCACCACCCACCTTAAAAGGGTTACTTCATCCAGCTGAAAGCAGAAGTGGACCACTACAGCTGATAGGGCCCTCTAACAAAAAACAACTTCTATAGTGACCTTAGGGTGCCCTTCAACAATGCATCCCTCCCAAACTGACTAGCACTATGGGAAATGTAGCCAAGAAGAACACCTTTACATGTTATCATTTATTTTAATTTTTCTTATAATTTTAGTAGGCCTATATACGTGGATGTAATTTAATTTCAAAGTATTTGGGAAATACATTTAGTACGGTTGCACCAGAAAAAAAGAAAGAAAAGATAATTTCCCGTTTTACAGATGCTTCCAGAATGGTCTGAAGATGGATTAATCTACAGTTACTCAGCTGCAGAATATCACTCCTATTCTTCAGCCTTTGTATATGAACTATTACGTCCATTAGATCTGTGGCAAGTCCTCCTACCTACGCTTAAGGAGCTGGCTTGATCAAAGTGAGTTCTTACTAAAGGCTTTCCTTTTAGGGGATCACAGTCAGGCTTCTCTCTGACACAACAGTGTCACACGGAACCTGTAGTATGGAAAGTAGACAAATTAAAGGATACCACAGTGGCGTTTGAACTTATTCCTGGCCTGGACTAGACTTCAAAGATATGTGGACACTAGCATTAACAATTTTCTTTCTCAAAGTCTACAAACCACAGAGAACCAGTGATGTCATGGTAAAGACAATGGTAGCGCTATGGGACAGAATAATTGTTTAACTATGAAAAAGTGTGTTGCGTTTGTTTGTGCTGCATTTGTTTAACTATGTAAAGGAGTGTTGCATTTGTTCATGCTGTATTTGTTTAACTATGTGAAGATGTGTTGTATTTGTTTTACCTTGCCTTCCTAGCACCTGATTCATCTAATAAAAAGCTGACAGTCAATAACTAGGCAGTAGAGGGATAGGCAGGGCTGACAGAATAAGTAGGAGCAATCTAGGCTGGATGGAAAACAAGGGAGGAAAGAAAGGGAGATGCCTGGGGCCAGACAGGCAAGAGGAAGCAGGAAAGTAGGACGTTCAGAATGAAAGGTAAAAAGCCCTGAGCAAATGCAAATGAAGAGAACCGGGTTAATGTAAGTTACAAGTGCTCGTGAGACAAGCCTAAACTGCGTCAAGCATTCATAACTAGTAAGAAGTCTCAGTGTCATGATTTGGGAACTGGTAGTCCAAAAGCCTGCTACATGGTAGTGTGATTATCTTCCTACTAAGCACAGAACTGTACGCCATCAAAAACTTCTTCAATACCCCTCTCTTCACTTGCCTTCACAACGAAAAGACAAGCATGGGGAGAGAGTCCTGCATCAGCAGAGATGGAGACATCACACCTCTCCTTCCAGGTTTAATAGGACAAGCGATGGAGGCTCGAGGCACATGCACTCGACACTGAGTCCCCTATCTCCTCCAGGCTTCAGATATATGAAAAGCACACAATAAATCAGAAAGTACTTCTTCATGTACCAGAAATTAAAAATGGAAGCAGAGGGTGGATCAGTGTGCAGTGTCTCACAATACATTTTCAAAGATAATTAGTAATGTTCTCTTTCCCCAAAGAAGTGAGGGTTAAATATAGTCACTCTGCACAGAGTCGGATGGTCTTCAGGATGTGTAAATTATACATTACAGTTATATAACAGGCTACAGCACAGTCATCAACAAAAGAAAATTTGGCACAATTTGTGAATTTTTATGATTCTAGCTCATGAGAGAGCTTCAGAGGGGGGGGGAGCCTTACCTTGAATCAGCCACTCAAGTAACCTTAAAGTGCCTAAGAAAAGTGAAAGGGGAAGGGCTCGAGGCAGACTAGAAACCGGAATCCAGAGCAGGGGCCATTGTTTCCATGTGTTACCGTTACTTTAGTAAAATAAGCAACACTCAGCCATTCCATAAATTTAAAAAAAAAAAAAAAAAGGAGAGGGATTCGACAAACCAGACCAACAGACTTAAGATGACTGTCTCTAGATTAAATAGTCACCAAAGTCATGTGAAGGAACACAGGCCCTTTCAGAATATGTAAAAGATCTGAGTAGATCAAACCAGGGCCTAGAAAAGAACTCCCACACCTCCTAAGCAGCTCCAAGAACCATCTAGCCCCACACTAGTGGCATCCAGCATGAGCAATTCAGAGCCAGTCAAAAGCATTCAGCTGGCAACATGCTGAAACTGTCCAAATCTCTGCCTTGGTTCCTATTATGACACAGAGCTGGAGTCTCCTCAGGCCCGCTAGACGCAGCCAATGACCACTCATCTCTGGCAAGCGCACCCTTTAATCTCCCATACAAAAACAGCCGCTATTACTCTCTAACATCTATTAAGAAGTCATAGTGATCAATGAACAACATTCATGGGAAAAACAAAGACATTTAAGTGAAGAAAATAGATGTCATTCATGAAGCAGCAGAGAGCAGCCCAACCCAGAGCGTTCTCTCCTTCACTCCACCCAATTCTGCTCTTCTGCCATCGACTCAGCACATTTTTTTTCCACTGACACTGAATAAAAAGCAAAAACTGCTCTCTTTGAAACGAAGTTGGCCTTGTAAGAACTTTCAGAATTCAAAGCCAGCACTCAAGGGACTTCCAAGTGTCTAGAATGCCAGAGTCCATCAATCCTGAGAAACCTGGAGAGAACAGACAACCTGAGCGTGCCCAGAGCCACTCTACTCCACCTCGTATTTCAGAATGACTTCAAGGAGTCGGTGTTGACCCAGATCCACAAGCAGTATGAGCTGGGAGCTCTGGAATGGAATGCTGCCAATCCTTCTACTGGCGATTCCCAGCCAGACCGCGGCAAACCTGCACGGCAGGTGGGGTGAAGCGCACTCCCACCACACAGACCTGTGGATAACAAAGCAGGAGATTGCCTGCTCTGAGAAACTAGTATTTCCTTGTTATTAAACACCAAAGTAATTTGAAACCGCCAAAACCAAAATCCTCTCAAGAATCTACCCCTTTTCCTGCCCTTCTTGCTTGCTTCCTTGCTTCTCTTGTCTTAGTTGTCAAGCTATTTCGGATTTGTATGACTTACCAAAGCAAAAAGCACAGGATCTAGAACTTGAGTAACCTAAAGGAGTTAAAAGGCTCAGGTTGAAAGCACAAAGGGAGTTTGCTCCCTGCAATCTCTATCTACTAGGAACAGGAGGGAGGAGGAGTCAGGTTGATAAACTCATCTTCTCTTTCCCAAAGACAACTCTGTTAACTTCCCCTCCTCCCAATCCTTCCCATGGACACCAGCAGGCAAGGCCAAAAGCCATGCCTGCTGAACGACATGCTACGTCTCCTCAGAGCTGAGTATGAAGCCCACACTAGCTCAGTAATACACTCATGTCTTCACACCCTTCCTGGCTTCATGTCCTTTGGTCCCTACTCTTACAAACTTGGACCTGAACTTCTCAAAGAAAGCATCAGCATCTTAATCTTAGCCTCAGGCTGCTTTCCAGAGCATCCAGAATTAGAGCCTTGTTTAAAGGAATTCATCCCAGATGAAATTAATAAGAAATCATTAAAATGTACACTTCCAAATTCTACAAATCAAAATAATAAATCCTCAGAAAAAGTAAGAAGACTGACTACCAGAAACCTAAAAAGACCAGGACTGACACATCAAACGTCACCAAATGAGAAGGCATTTTGGAAGCTAGGAGAATTGCATGCAAGGTCTAACACAAGCTCCCACCACCAACTTCAGAGAACAGAGCAGGTATTTTCGTTAAGGAATAATGCTGAACTGGGGCTGAAGCCCACAGGTGTATAATGTCTGCTTAACATGCATGTGGCCCTAGGTTTGACCTCAAATACCCCAAACATATAGACAAACAAATAAATAAAATTCAAGAGATGGCATCTGTTGCTTAGAGTTTTCATTCTTACTTCCCAACAAACCTTGATAGCACTAATATTCTCACCATAGTGGGTGGGGGCTGCATCCCTGGCCAGGTGAATATCCTGAGCAGTCATCACTATATTCTTCACTGAGGACTAGCTATAGGGTTGGTAACTTCAACTAGTTCTAGCAGATCTACAGCAGTCTCCAAAGGGCTTCTGGGAAAGGCTCCTTAGCACTTCAGAAAAATAAAAGGAAAGATCCTCTCACGACTCCTGGGCCGATGTATCTGTTACCGTGTGATCCGCAGAAAAATCCAGTCCAGGGCAAACCTCAGATCCTAACTCTCACAGAATCTAAGCATGGAAAAACCTACATCCTTTACAACATCATTAAGCCACCAAATTAACCAGTCAGTAAGCAGGCCAATACCTGGGTTTCTACCTAAGTGTATACTTCCTTATTATTTTTAGTCTTTGAGTCACAGCCTTCTCTTACTTGCAAGCTAACGGCATCTTCAATAACTACATAAAGCACCTAACTGGTTAAGGAACATCTGAATAATCATGTATCCTTATGCAAGGAGTAAGATGAGACCTGAAAATAACTGGCCTCTATCCATAGGAACTTACATTCTAGTTTTTAAGACTTATAAGACAAACGGAGAAAAATGACACCTCAATTGCAAAGAAGGGTAACACAATCAGTGTGGGGCAACATTGGAGCAGCACCTCAAAGGAAACTGAAACCGATATGCATGCTTTTTGAAGAGCGCCTGATTCAGTAAGTGTAATTCAACTGAAAAAGAAGCTCTCTAGAAGGCAATACAGCTCCGCAACCATATAAAAAGGCAGTTCCCATTACTCCTCATGGATCCCATACTAAAGGTAGACTAGATAAAGCAATTCCCTCAAAAAAAAAATTAATGTAAGATCATAAAAAGTGAATCTTCCAAATTTAGTATGAGAATTCATCAAAAATCAGTGTGTGTATATATATGTATACACACACACACACACACACACACACACACATATATATATATATATATATATATATACTGCCATTTCACCAAGTACATAAACTACGACCTGCTTTTTCACCTAACTGAACTCAAGGTTCATAACTATTGCTTAGACCCAGGGTGCCAGCTACTATACAGCCGAAGAAAGATGGCCACTATAGCATTGCTTGATAAACCAATATGCAAAAATGGCCTGATTCTTCAATAAAAATCAGTGAAAATGTTGCAGTGTAACTCACTTACAGCAGCAAATACTCTCGGTAAAATGTTAAATGACCACCCAATCCCCCACAGATAGATAGATACATACATATGCATATTATGCATAGACATATGTACATATATATAATATTAATTGTTGACCTAATTAAAAAAATACACAAGAGGCTGGGGATACGGCTCAGTTAGAAGGCGGCTTGTCTACCACGCTGAGTCATGAACTCATGCTGGTCGGAGTCCAGCACCACATAAAATCAGGTATGGTGGAAATGCCTACAACTTCAGCACAAGCACAGTGGAGGCTGGGGGGGGTGTGTATGTGTTCATCTCTCAGGTACACTAAGCCTGAAGACAAACTGCAGTGTACATGAGACCCTGTCTCCAAGAAAAAATTATATGGAAACACACAAAATTTTGGGCCTTGGTTATCAGTGTAATTATTCAGCAACAGATAAGGCTGCACTTCCAGGTTCTAAAGGCACAGACGTGCAAGCAGGCCCTTGGGCACAAAGAGCCCCGCATGACCCCTGTGCACGCATGCGTGGTTACACATGTGACTCAGCTAAACCCTTGCACACATGCGTGAGTCATCTGTGTCATCAGTGTGACATAGCCACGCCAATCCCCTGTGTGCATGTGCTAGGCAGCTTTTAAAAGCCGGATGCTCCATTTCTCTCTCTGCACATCATTTCCCAGGTCTGTACGCACCCCCCTCTAATAAACTCCTAAGTGGGTTTGTTGGTGTTCCATGTCTCCTTCTCACTCACACCAGGTAATTTCAATTAGTTTAAGACAATTTATTTGTTTTATTTTTGTTGCGGTTTTATTGTTGTTATTGTTTGAGACAAGGTCTCTCTATGTATCCCTGACTGGCCTGGCATTCACAAAGATCCATCCACTTCTTCCTTAAAAGTCCTGGAATTAAAAGTAAGCAACACCACACCTAGTTTATAATTTTGTTCAGAATTATACTGAATTTTCTCCAATAAACACAAGTAACTTTGAGAAAAAAATAAAATGGTTATTTGAATATGCACTGCTATCAAAGGTTTACCGCATATATTAGTGCTGATGTGTTGCTTTGTGCATATTAAGGCCTTTGGCTAAAAAAAAAATTAGCTTTTTTGCTGATTTCCCACCCTATATGATCAAAATGTTTATACATGCCTTGACTCTTCCATTAATTTCCAAAAGAAGCTCAGGAATTAAGGTCATGCCCTGTAACAATAAAGAGCTGCTCTGCCATTTAATAAACATGTAAATAGGGAAAATTGGTTCATCTTTTATGTTTTGACGACTTCATTTACAAAATGTAGAAATACTACACCAAGTCGGAAAGACAAATGGCGGACATCCGCAAACACATCAGCATAGTACTTCCTACACAGCACTGCCATTACAGCCCGCCTGGCCGCTTTGACATTAAGATGTTATGCCTGTCTGGCCCCTCCCGTCACACTTCCAGATACTGTTCCCAAACACTGGCCAGGTGAAAGCTCCCACTTACTGCTCAAGAATGCTCCTCTTCCTCTGAAGCAGAGCCTGAGGGCTCCAAAGACCCTTCCACCTGCTCCAGCCAGTTCATTCCACTTTCCTCCCTCAAATTCTCACATTCTTTCTCGTTCTTCTCTCCTTCCCCACCTCCTTCCCTTTCCTTCCCTCTCCCTTCCTAAATGCATGTCTACCTGCTTTTCTAAATCTGAACTTGGATCTAAACAGCCATCTTGTGTCTACTCCTCCACTCACAATCCCCTAGACAAGTGTACTCAGGCCTACTCTCCAGAACACAGACCCACAAGAGCCTCGCTATTTTAAGAAATCTTGCCTACCGAGGTTACTGTTGTTTCCTACACCAGATCCAATCACAGTTTCGGACCTTACTAAGTGGGTTCTTCTCTCTAATTAAGCATTTCAAAATTCTTGATGAGGAAGGGACTCCCTGGATCAAAATGGTTCATTTATCACAGCTTCCTTTCTCGTTCCTTCTCTCCTCCTTTCCTCTGTCTGACTCTGAAGCAGACTGGTAATGTCAAAGGAAAGTCAGTCAGCTAGATGCTATCTGGACAGTCTGGATCAAACCCTCAGAAGTGAGCCAACACCTCAGTGATCCTCGTTTAATACTGACATATGCACTAAAAGGATTTAGTAATTCACAGTCATATTTTGTCACACACTACATCATCAACACAATATATCCTTAATAGTTAAACCACATTAATACAAAACAAAACCAGAATCAGAAAGTATTTCCCTAGGGAATTACTGTAATTCCCAATCACTTATTTTTCATGTAAGAAATAACTTTCAAAGAAATCGGAGTATTTACAGACTTGTGATTGCTGCATCTCTCTGTGTGGAGAACCATACGGAAATGGAGGAGTCTGTGCTCCTAAAAAGAGAAATGTGTGACCCAGAAAAACAATGCTCCCAACAGCACAAATGAGCCCTGTGAAGAGCCTCCCTGTGCTCCTCCTCACTTAACTCAGGAGCCCTCTTAGCCTGCACAAATGGCCAAAAGCCCCTTTGAGGGAAGCATCTCTGGGATGTGCAAATGTCCACGGGACAGGCACCAGTGTGTCTACTTGTGCTTATTCTGCAGATCTGACACACCAAGTTTACCTTTCCTTCTCCCACGAGGGCTAGCAGGCCTCTCTAACTTAGATTTGTTTTTGAGAGGTAGGGATTGGGTAGAGTTAGGGAAAGTACTTCACAGGCTGCCAACACGACACTGGATTCTGTCATACATAAACATTAGATATGACAGAGAAACAAACCTCCATGCTTTTATTCTCCCACTTTGGCAAATCTTAGCTGATACGGGAACACTTGAGACATTTCCCAGCATCCCTGTACACTGGTAGCTAATTTCCTACCACTAGAATGTGAGCGGCAGTGGTAGACAACACTTCCAAGCCTTGGCCTTGGGAGTCATATCTAGGGGAAACAGAGCCATGGCCACCTTGCAGTCCTAGGGTCATAAAGGAGAGCATGCCCCAGCAGCCTCAGACTGGCAAGAACAGCCTGATCTGAACAGCCCTGCATCTTCTGGATAACTGCTTAGGCCATGGCCATATTCACATAGATCGAGATGAAATCTAGAAGTATACAACGGAAGTTACAATGCTGAAGCAACCAACCATTTGACAGGAAAAAAAAAAAAACCTTCTAATCTAGTGTGAATCTACTCATGCACACTTGATTTTCTAGGAAGTCATTAGCTTCCTACAATAAAAGTATTGGTTGAACTCAAAGTATTAAACCCAAGAGACAAAACTGCAAATTACTTTAGGGAAATTAAGTGGTTTCTGAGGAACATGTACATCATCAACATTAATAATAAAAGGCAAGTGGGAGTGAGAGAAATGATAAAATTATTCATTTTAACTCTAAATGATCTTAACTCTAAATCCAAGTATAATCTAGGAATGACAGGTATTAGCTGCATAACATCCTTGTAACGTTCCTTATTATATCAACTGGAGAGACAGCAAATTCTTATCTAGAGCAGTTTTTAGCCTAAATTTACTAAGTCGACAGCCCTTTGTTTACTATTTTTAATTGCTTGCTCTACATTTAACTGCCAACCACTAGTCAACATTTATTCATGCAACCATCATCAGACTTACTATATACACAGAGCCCTGCAACCGCACAAACTCACAACACTAATAACCAGATGGGGAGGCCTGAACATAAGGAACCCGAATCTCTGCGGTTTGAATTCTCTAGAGCAGTTTGTACTCAAAATCAGATGACCACAATCCTGCTCAAGAATTAAACTGCCACGAGCAATTGCTGACTATTACTCTAACCAATCACACAGGACTAAAAATAACTCACGGATCACTTCTAGTTGGGCTTGTAAATGTTTTGTTTTTTAAGATATTCGTGGGAATTGCTCAGAAAAACAGGAAAAATGATGTGCACTCCTGGGATCAAAGCAAATAGTGGAATCAGCTCATGTTGGGTCTTAATACCAACCACTGACGAAATGGGACACTGACATTTGACAGTAAGCATTGAAAATGAGGTAGAAACCAATCCGTGTTAGGCTCTCTGAAAATCAGACTCAGGTCACTGAAGAGAAAGTACATTCTCTCAGTGTTCACAAGCTCAGGGAAGTCCACGTGTCTAGAAACCCTTAAGAGGCTGAAGAACCAGTCTTCTCCTGAGATGAACAGTGATGCTGACATGATGGCAGCTTTCTAGTTAAACGTGACAGGGTGTTCAGCCAGGCATGGTGTACATGCCTGCAATCTCAATCCCTAGCAGGCTGAAGCAGGAAGGCTGCAGCAAGTCTGAGGCCAAATAGGGCTAACACAGTAAGTCCTTGTCTGAGAAAAGCAAAAACAAAAAGTGAAGGTTTTCCAACAATGAAGAGGGCACATGAGTTCAGAACAATTGCATACATATTCCAACCTGTAAAATGAAATGAAATAGGGATCCACATGTACTGAGAAGACAGTACAAAAAAGGGAAGACAGACAACAAAAAGGAAGCTACAGTAAAGCAAGACTGTTCGTGTGCCAATGTGTCAAGCAACCTTCTAGCCAAGTCTCATCTCATTTTTTTTTTCCAGTTCCCAATAAGCTGCTGATGTTTTAGTTGGATTAGGTGGCAATACCCATGTTGGAGGCTCAATAAGTTACTATAAAATGTCCCACAGCAGGGTCCACTTTATGGATTATACTAGTAATCCATGAGCTGAACTCATTTATAAATAGGTTCATGTTACAATAAACTGTATTGTGTTACAACAGAGTCACTGATGTACAGTATGCTATGCACTCACAAATCCCACACCTATAAAGCATTTACTTTTTACTTAAGACTTACAAAAACATGTCCATCTTAAGAAGACAGCTCTGGGCACTCAGGGTATAAAAGCACATACAAAACCTGAGCAAGGAGGAAAGACTGGCTCTGTTCAGATTTTCTCTTGTTCTTTTTAAAGTACTAAACAAAAGCAGTGTGCCTTACTCCTGAAGGTCAACCCAAAGGCTAACTTTATAAAGACTTAGAAAATGAAAAGTTCATCTCAAGAAAACACTACTATCTATGGACACCAAAGACTTAAGCCAACCAGCAGGAGAGCATCGGCGGAGCCTCCCTGGATGTAAATGCTAAAGATACCTAAAGGCTTAAGTATAAATCAAAGAAGAAAGTCGCTACTCTGAATTTAACTCAAAAGCCAAGCAGAGCTATGTCTCCTGTAGAGCTCTGTGCTGCCAGCCACTAACACTGCATCACCTTCCTGTGGACTACATTGAGCAAGGCCTTCTCTTTCATATACATTCACAGCTAGAGCAGAGGGACAGCAAGTCAAGAAACACAAAAGCAAGCACAATGTCAGACACAGTGTAGTGTAAATAGAAATTAATGGCAATGTGTCTGGCATTATTAAATCAAAGATTAAAGCAGTTAAATGCATATTATTAATATTTATTCTAATTTTATGTCTAAGTCCTTCACCCTCCAAGAAAAAGCATGAAAACTTTTGACAATGAGTATCAAAATAGAGTAGGTAAATATATACTACTACGAAAAACAGACCATAAGCTTTTCATTTAGTTTGGTTTTACAATTACATCACCTATTTTTATGCAACACATAGCAAGTATATGTAAATATTTGAATGGATGGTTGAAGAAATAGAAATAAGAACAGGAAGTGGGAAGAATTCCAACAAGAGGGAATTCTGAAACTGGAGCATGGACACAGAAGTCAACAATAACATTTTCAACATTGACTACACCTCAAAATATCAATCAGGTGCTAGTCAAAGCCCTGTGCAGGTGTTTATAAAACCAGTTGCTTCCTCTGATTGTGTGTGAGTAGAAACCCTAAATTTCTAGAATTGTCATGCTTACTAAAAGTAAGATATTTATCTTCTCGTGTAGGAAACTTGTATCAAATTAACTAAATGTGTAAGTATAAACTTATATAAAAAGGGAAGAAGTGAAAAGAGGCAGAGATGATCATCTAGAGTTAAGGCATGACACTAAGGCTGGACACATGGCCTTCTCTCTCAATAGTGTATCTTATCTAAGTCACAGTTCAACCATGGCTAAACACGAGCAAAAATTGTAAGAACTAGTTACTAATAAGCCTGAGCTAACAGGCCAAAAAGTTAACAATTAATATAAGCCTCTGTGTTTCTTTGAGACTGAATAGCCATGGGACCAAGAAACTTCTGTCTATAAATGGTACCCAATGTTTGGCAACTACATCCGCATAAAACCTGATAGAGCTTGAGAAGGGATTCTAGACACATAAGAACATGGACAAGCATAGGTTCTTGGTAGCAGCATTTTCTCAGGTGGGCTCTGTTTGCTTCTGACTTCAGTGTTAGCGGCAAAAACCTCACAGCTCTTTTAAGAGGCTCTGTCACCAATCACTTAAATGGTGCTTATGAGCAGTTGGTGGTATGCGTCTTGGTGGTGGCATGAACCTAGAAACTCCACTGAGTTATGACAATAAATGTGGCTCCGCCATGAAGCTAGACTCAGGAAGCTAAGGAATGGGGCAGAGCCAGCTGCCAAAGCCACAGCTTTAATCCTGGCCATGCCTTTTAGCAAATTAAAGACTCGTGTGCTCAGAAAAAGATAGAGATATATAGTAAAGACAGGTTCAGAAGCGGGGGTGACCTCTAAACTGTAACATGAGGGCCTGCTTGTTGGGGTTTCTGTCCTGCCCAGTTCCACAGTCTTTAGGTCCCAAAGAAAATCACAAAGAGGTCTCCATAAGTTATAAACTGATTAGTCCATTAGCTCAGGCTTCATATTAGCTCTTATAACTTATATTAGCTCATTATTCTAGTCTAAACAGTTTACAGTGTGTATAAAAAGATATGTAGGCTTAGAAGAGAAAAAAAAGGATAGAGAAAGTCCTTTAAAAAAGAAACAGTAGTTCGGTATGGAGGAGCACATTTTTAATCCCAGCACTTGGAAGGCAGAGGCAAGCAGATCTTTGAGTTCGAAGCCACAGTAATCTACAGAGTGAGATTCAGCCAAACATACAGAGAGAAACCCTGACTCAAAAAACCAAAAATTCAAAATAAAAATAAAGGAGTTTTTAAAAACGCACATAAAGATGGAACATATACAGAGAGTCTGGATACTGTATGTTATTATGTTGTCTTTGAATTGTTTGACTGCTGAGGAAGAGGCAATAGCTGCTAAAAGACATTTGGTTATAAATGATTCTGGATTAATCTCACCTATATATACTGAAAATGCTTTGACTTCAAAATTTAAATCAAAAGATATGTTACTTTGGAGAAGAGGTTTTGCTTTTGTTTCCACAGGAAATGAGAGGCTATGGAGTCATTCTTGGTTAAGAAAAATAAAGTTTAAACAAGGTAGACTCCAGAAAAATCTCTAATGGGAGCAGATGGCCCAGATGATCCAACATTTCAGAGCACCTCTATGGTAGTTTCCTCTAAGTTCTACATCTAGAACAGTTTTAAGGCTGCTGGCTGAGATGATCAAGCTCACAAAATATTCCAGTCAGGACTTGACCATAATCGTAAATTTTCTTTGGATCCTCATAAAATTACCTGCGCCCCCAATCAGACTAGAAAACTACACCCACAAATTCCCCCAAAATGGATTGTGGATATTTGTCTTTGTTTAGTGTGTCAGTTACAAGTTGTTATGAATAATAGTCAGGAAAAAAGTTAAACAGAGGTTAGATTCAGGGTTTCTGTTTTGAAAAGAAAAAAGGGGGTAAATGCTGGGGGATAACACTGTAAATATTTGTCACTCATACTGGTTTAATAAAACACTGATTGGCCAGTAGCCAGGCAGGAAGTACAGATGGGGCAACCAGATTAAGAGAATTCAGGGAAGTGGAAAGGCAGAATCAGTCACCAACAACATGCAGAAGAAACAAGATGAGAAAGCCTTACTGAAAAAAGGTACCAAGCCATGTGGCTAAACATAGACAAGAATTATGGGTTAATTTAATTGGTAAGAACTAGTTACTAGCCGGGCGGTGGTGGCGCACACCTTTAATCCCAGCAATGGGGAGGCAGAGGCAGGCGGATCTTTTTGAGTTCAAGACCAGCCTGGTCTACAAGAGCTAGTTCCAGTGCAGGCTCCAAAGCCACAGAGAAACCCTGTCTTGAAAAACCAAAAAAAAAAAAAACAACTAGTTACTAACAAGCTTGAGTTAATAGGCCAAAGAATTTGTAACTAATATAAGTCTCTTTGTGATGCTTAGGGACTGAACAGCAGTGGGATCAGGCAGGACAGAAACCTCTGTCTACAATTATATACTACTGATCCCCAATTTATATCTCAGCCAAATCCTTGCTAGTATCATAATCTCTTTGGACGTCCTCATGTGCATGTTCACAAGCATCTTAAACTTGCTCAGTTCTACATGTGTGGTCTTCACACGTGCACAATATCTCTTTCCTCTGAACTGCTGCATCTCTGCATTACTAGGCTTCTGCCAAAAAACCAGTACCAAGAGAAGGCATGCACATTCCTCCCACCCTGTCTCTGACATTCCTTCTGTCATCATGCTTCTGTTACCTTTTCTGAAGCATATCTGAATCCCATCTGCTTTTCTACTGCCCTCATCCTCACTCAGACACTGTACAGTGTCCTTGGTAAGACCTGACCATATACCATCAGAGCTGTCCTGTTTAGCCTGCAACATTGTAAAATGCTGCCTCAACTGGTTGTTTATACTTCAACTGAAGAGTTTAACAAAACACCGGATTCCTAACTTCTCTTCAAAAGTTAACACTGGCAGTATGGGCATGAGATCTACTTGGCCTACTTGGATGAGCTCAGAGGCTTCTCTATGTGGGCTCTGTTCTTTGTCTTGTTTGCCACTTCTATTTTCCCCTCAATATTTAGCAAGTCAGCATTTATCAACACAGTCCAAACTAGTTTGTTTAAAAACTCTGATCCTGCTGGCATAACTGGATATCAACATGTAGAAGACTGAAAATAGACCCAGATCTATCACCATGCACAAAACTCAAGTCCAAATGGATCAAAGACCTCAAAATAAAGTCAGTCACACTGAACCTTATAGAAGAGAAAGTGGGAAGTACACTTGAATGCATTGGGGTTCCTAAATAGAACCCCAGCAGCACAGACAATGAACAATTAATAAATGGGACCTCCTGAAACTGAAAAGCTTCTGTAAAGCAAAGGACACGGTCAATAAAACAAAACGAAGGC
>JAQHUG010000235.1:2503786-2541204 GCA_028555095.1 Dicrostonyx torquatus | reverse complement strand
CTAATAGGTGGTTTTTAAATATAAAACAAAGAAAACCAGTCTACAAACCACAATCCCAGAGAACTTAGACAACAACGCAGACACTAAGAGAGCCTTACATAGATCTAATCTACATGGGAAGTAGAAAGTAGAAAAAGACAAGATCTCCTGAGTAAATTGGGAACATGGGGACCTTGGGGGAGAGTTGATGGGGGGAGGGGAGAGATGGGAAGGAGAGCAGAGAAAAATGTAGAGCTCAATAAAAAAATCAATAAAAAGTCAAAAAAAAAATGTCTGATTCACAGTTTTATGCTAGCTGGCCACTGAAAGGACATGTGTTTCAGAGCCCCCTTATGTACAAGTTCCTAGGTAAAATCTTTTTTTTTTCTTTCGGTGGTGGGTTTGAGATGGGGTTTCTCAGTGTAACAACTCTACCTGTCCTGGAACTCGCTCTGTAGACCAGGCTGGCCTCGAACTCACAGAGATCTGCCTGCCTCTGCATCCCAAGTGCTGGGATTAAAGGCGTGCACCACCACTGCTGGGCCCTATGTAAAATCTTAATCAAATCAGATCATATGTACCTGGTTAAACCCAATAATGACTAATGACTTCAAAGTCTAAACTCTTCTTAAAATGTGTGTGTACATAACTGAGTGAGAGCAAGAGCATGTGTGCATACACATGGACGGGCATTCGATCCCTCAGAGCCAAGGTTATGGACATTTATGGAACACTAAGCTTGGTATGTGGGTGGAGAGATCCACACTCCAGCCTTCAAGATTTCACAGCAAGCAGCCTCAACTGCTGAGCCATCCTCCTTCATGGCCCTAGAAATCTAAATTCTTACCATGACATCAAAGAAAGGCCCTGCCCCTTTCAAACTGGCTGTGCTCTATCTAGACTAGCCTTCTTTCCCAAGCTTGGAAAAGGCCTTTCCAGCTGTGATGGTCAGTGATATCAACTTATGAGACTCCAGAGTCAGGTGGACAGGTCTCCAGGAAAGCCTAGAGATGATTATCTTGAGTGTGTTAACTGACGTAGGAGACTCTCACCTTAACTTGGGGTCAGACTGTGCATGCTCTGTACAGGGAGCCTGGACTGCACAAGTGGAGAAAGCGAGCCGAGTACTAGCATGCACGTGTCCATCATTCTGTTCTTCCAACTTGAGACTGTAATGTGTCCAGATGCTTTATGCTCCTACCTCCCTTAAGCTCCCCGCCATAATAAACTGCACTTAAACAGCCAAAAGAAGTTCTTTCCCCTAGACTGTGTGTCAGGTTATTCTATCACAGGAACAGGAAAGAAACTAAGGCAAGCTCCAAAGGGCTAGTTTCTCCCTGTCATCCAGCTGTCAGCTGAAATGGCAACTTCTATAGAGGGATTCCCTAACTACACAGTCTAAAGCAGTCCTCGCCTGACTATAACCTGCCTTCATTCCCTATCACCTTGTCTTATTTTCTCCATATTCACCACTGTTCAACTTCCCTTTCCTGCTTACCTCCTATATATATATATTCCCTCCAGAAAGTAAACTCCATGACAGCAGGGACCAGTTAGCTGTTTATTTGCTAGTGATTAAGTACTCAGTGGTATATGGTAAATGTGCATCAAATAAGCAATGCGCCACCCTAACACCTCTTATACTGGGCTCCTGAGGCAGGCTCAGTCAACCCTGAACACTAACTCCAGTTCATTTAGTTCTTGCAATCTTGAGGCTAGCCAGGTCTTTTGCAGATTGAGATGCAAAATGACAGAATTTATTACTCATTCATCAACTACAATATTGACTTTGGTCAAGATGCTAGATTCAAACACCCCCCAAACTTCTCTCTTTAAGCAGTTCACAATCTAATAAGACAGGACAAATAATAAACATAAAAGTTATATTATAGATTAGCTGAAGAAAATGTACTGAGTGTGTTTCTGTGAGCTGTGTTCACTACAGTTATCAACAAGATGGTCGTGAAAGGGCCACTGGGAAAAACAAAATGGTGGCTAACAGCAGATGTGCAGGGCTTTGAAAGAGCAGTTGATCTAGTGCTGGACAGCAGGAGCCAGTGGGGCTCAAGAGGAGTGAGAAGGGCAGAGAGTTGTAGGAGGTGGAGCCTGAGAGGCAAGGAGGTCAGATTATGCAGGGTCTCAGAGTCAAGAAAGCTGGCTTCTATTTTGAATTAGATAGAGCATGATAATTTTAAGCAGCTAGTAACTGGTGTTTTAAAAGAAACACTTTATGGCTTAGTGGTGGTGGCTCTGGTTATAACCTTTGAAAGCCACTGAATTGCAGAGCAAAAAAGATTAAACGCTATGATACGTTATGTTAACAACAACATAAACAATCAAAGGACAATTTTTAAAATCCCACAAAAGAGCTCAAAAATCAAGGAAACCAAAGGAGTACAAAATTAGAAACAGGAAGACAGGTATGAGACCCTGCAATAATCTGAGAGAGGGTGGCCTGGATCAGAGAAGTGGCAGTGGGTGTGGGGAAGGCGTTCCAACATGTCGAAGGCAGGGCCAACAAGATTTGTCATTAGTTGTGGTACATGAGGAAGAAAAGAAAGTAAAACGACATGAAAACTGGTTTTGATGCTTCTAATACAGATGCTGCTCTCTCCCACTAGTCCTCCTCCTTCCTGCCAAAATACTGACAGGAACTTATTTTGTTCACAGGACAAACCAACATACCACAGGTAGGAGGATGAAAAGAGAAACATCTGGCTCCTGAAAGCACCACTCAGTTCTGTAATGCCAACCTGAGAGCAACAAGCAACCCAAGTGTTTTACCCTGACGTTCCTAAGATTTGTACTGAAACTCATTCCTAATCACATACAAGGAGATTGTTTCAGTCAGTTAGCCATTCCAAGTGTATAATTCAGTGACATTAGCTAACTCATCACTACCACTGTTCATCTCTAAAACTTCTATGGTATTCCCAACAGAACATCTGTACCCATAAACAACAAATACCAATGGTCCACCTCCTCCCATCACTGCCAAACCACTACTGTACTTTTAACCTCTAGAAATTTGTCTAGGTGAAGCACATAAATGCAGCTGTAAAACAGTCGTCCTTTCACATGACTTTATCCACTCAGTATGTTTTCACAGTTCATTTACACAGCAAATATATGAATTTCATTTCTTTATAAAGTGTTATAATACCCCACTGTTTATAGAGCCCAAATTCTGTCTGCATACACACCTGCTGATGGACATCCCCCTATGGCTCTGTGATCACCGACACGCACGCATCTGTCTGAGTCTCTGCTTTCAGATCCTTGAGATACACCAGCAAGTGGAATTGCTAGATCATATGGAATTTCATGCACACCTTGAACTGCACAACTTCTCCAGCAGCAACTGTCACCATGCTGTGCTTCTGCTGGCAATGCACAAGGGTTCTAGCTTGTCTACACCCTGCCAACACTTATTTTCTGGTTTCTGGGTTTTGTTTTCCTTGCTTTGGCCACAGTCATCCTAATGGCTGTCAAGTGGTTTCTCACTGTGGTTTTAGTTGCACTTCTCTAATGACAAATGATGTTGGTCATCTGTCATGAATTTATTAGCTCTTTTTGGAGAGATTCTATTTAAGAGTTTTGTCTATTATCTTTGAAGAATGTCACCTAGTAAACAGATCCCCTGTTCTCAGAAATAAAATCCAAACTCCAAACATGATTATCCTCAGATATGCCCTCAGTTCACTACTTCAACCTGATTTTGGAGCTCCCTCCCCCTCTGACAGGCTTGAACCACACACACACTGCACACTTCTCTGCTTCTCTCAGTCCTGGGAACCCACAAAGTCCTTTCTCTTCTTGAGGCCTCCACATAAGTCTCTCCTTCTGTGCCTCTTTTCTCCTCTCCTCAGGGTAGGCAATAGAATATTTTTTTGAAAAGATCTTTCAGGATCTTGCAGCAAGTCTCCAGCTTCTCTTACAGAGCACTAGGGTCATCTCTGTGACTGTTTATGATCACATCTGTCTCCACTACAATGAAAACTCCTTAATGGAAACTTGCTGTGCTGTCATATTGGCTACAATGTTTCGGGCTTTCAAGAAATCGCTGTTAAATGAATATATGGATCAAGGACCCAACACACACCTTTATGGAAAAGCTGCTAAATTCTAAGGGTTATTTTGTTTGACATTCTGTTTTTAAATTTCTAGCTGCAAAATGATATTTTAAAAATTGCAGCATAAATTATATAAAATACTAATAGATTTTAATCTCACAAGTGTTTGTTTCTGTGTATATCTGTGCACAACATACTGATGTGGGAAGTCCTTCTGTATATGTGTGGTTTTTATTGGCTAATGAATGAAGCCAATGGCTTAGCAGAGTAAAGTCAAGCGAGAGATATATAGAGAAAAATAGGCAGAGTCAGGAAGATGCCATGTAGTTGCCAAAGGAGAAGGACATGCCAGAACCTTGCCAGTAGGCTGCAGCCTCGTGGTGATGCACAGATTATTAGAAATGGGTTAAGATGTACGAGTTAGCTAGAAATATGCCTAAGTTATTGGCCAAACAGTGTTGTAATTAATAAAGTTTCTGTGTTATTATTTGGGTCCGGGTGGCCGGCAAACAAACAAGCAGTCTCATACCACATATGTGCCTGGTGACCAAGGCAGCCAGAAGAGACAGTGGATTACTGAAACTAGAGTCATAGATGTCTAGGAGCCACTGTAGTAGTTTGAAAGAAAATGGCCTCCAAAGGGAGTGGCACTATTAGGAGGTATGGCCTTATTGGAAGAAGTTTGTCACTGCAGGGGAGGGCTTTGAGGTCTTTTTCTCAAGCTTCACTCATTATGATAATCTACTTCTTACTGCCTCTGAGTCAAGATGTAGGACTCTTACACATCTGCTTGCAGGCCACCATGCCCCCCACCATGATGATAATGTACTGAACCTCTGAAACTAAAGCCACCCAATTAAATGTTGTTGAAGTTGCTGTTGTCATAGTGTCTCTTTACAGCAATAAAAACCCAAGACAGCCACCATGTGAGTGCTGGGAACCAAACTTGGGTCCTGAGCAAGAGCAGCTCATGCTGTTAGCCACTGAACCATCTCTCCAGCCTAGACTCTTATTTTTGATATTTATTTAGTTATCCCTGATTCAAAAATGTTTCTTTGCAGCAAATCTGTATGTATACTATTCTCTAGAAACACATCAAGAACATTTATGTTTTATTTTCAGTAAAGAGTGATAGAATTATTACAATTTCACTCACAAAATGGTACAGATTTTCTGGGCTGAAATGACTTATCTCCCTCTCATTTACACACTTATCTGTGAAGGCAGCATGAAGTGTGCCACAGGAGTCATCTCTCTTCCAAGCCCATTATGTATGCTATGCAATTGACAGGAAATTGAAATGATCAGTAATCATTTCTTCTTATTCTCTTGTCAGGCCAGAGTCCTTTTTCTTTCTTTTCTTTTTTTTTTTTTAAGAGCTTTCTTCTTTTAAAATGGAAATGTGCCTACAAAGTTCAAATTTTTTAAATAGTGCATTTCTAGGTGTCACCTTACAAAAAAGGATAGAGCAATTTCACAATTCAGGCATTTTTCTCTCCCTAGAGATATGTAAATAAGAAGTGAGGTCCATACACAGAAGGAAAACATGGCACCTGAAACCCATGCTATCATTCACTGGTAAGGGTCACTGTCAACATGTTTAGGACAAGAGCAAAATCTGCCTTAAAACTGCTGTAACTTGATAGAAGGGATAAAAGTTTGACACATGATTCCTCTAAAGAGAGCAGGGCAAAAGATGAGCAATAAGTCCCTAAGGAAGTGGATACAGCCAGGCAGATATTATAGAAATGGATGAGGAAAATCAATAACCTCAAAAAAAAAAAAAGCGGGGAGACCTGTAAATCCTAAGAATTAAAATCCTCAAGCGGGTTGTCACTGAATTGGAATTCCCCCCCCAAAATCTTAGTCTTGTGTTTAAAAAGTAAAGTCTATCTTCTTAACTGGAATTCATAATATGTTTAAAATTTAAGCTACAATGTGACTCTCTTTAATGCCTGATTCCATAAACATGCCTGGCACTACAGAGACAGTCATAAAACATGTCTGGGCATTCCAATGAACTATCAAAGCTGGTGAGATAAAGCAGGTGCTAGGAGAGCTGTCACAATCCCCAGATGCCAACCTCTAACGTCTTTACAAGTCTGTCCCCAAGTAGCTCTCAGGTGAAATGGATAATGGAAGTAAAGCAGCCAGCTATGGGCTGGCTGGCACAAAGGCACTCTTGACGAGTCTTAACGGCCTGATCCACATAACGCTCCCAAGTTTCAGGAAAGGTCACATCTACCCACTGACATCCTAGAGCCTGTCTGGGGGAAGGGGTGCCATCTTAGTCCTTGACATCAGCTCCTACTTGAAAAATCAGGAAACATTAGAAAGAGTTCAGTGGGCCCTGGCTGCCAAGAGCAGAGGAGAGCAGCAACTGAAACAGCTTTCTGGAGAAGGCACCCTCTGTGGAAATCACAGAGCTAAGGGGTGGGTTGGGTGGGTGGGTGGGGGGGTGGGAGTGTGTGTGTGTGTGCGCGCGCGTGCAAACGCGCCCTCTCCCAGCCCATTCCAGCCTGGGCTCCAGGAAGAATGAATGATCACAGACTAGACTGAGTACCCTCCACTCACCCAATCCTACGAAAACTGAGACTATTTCCTTCCTGCCCCTCTGCACCATTCCCTAGTGGCTTCTGTACCCCTCCAAGAGCACACCTGACATGTCCTGTCATAGTTAGTCACTGTCCCCTGTCTATTCTTGGCTGAGCCTCTGTACCCATGAAACTCAGGCTGTCCAGACAGCAGTCGACGAATCTTCATAGGGAAGGCAATGCTCAGCCATCAGGAAGGTCAAGTTCACTCTGAGCAAAGAGTGTTTAAAGACACAGAATAATGAACTCACACAGTATGGTCTTGGAATCTCTAAACAGGCTGGTTTGATGGAGCTTAAGGTTTCAGCAGGCAGTGAGCCCAGCAAAGCAGCAGGGATCTGACACTTACAAAGCAATCACAGTATGCCAGGAATTGTTCTAATTCTCGCTCAGAGAAGTCACCATTGTCTTCCCCATTCCAAAGTTGTAGAAACAGTGGCTTAGAAGGAATTGTTACCCCTAGTCACTAGACTATTATTTGTTATGCTATGAATATGGATTTCATGATATAGATAAGGAAGTTTTTCCCTGTGGGAGATAATACGAGTTTTCATTTAAGACACAATGTGAGACTAGAGAAGGACAGCCACCAGTAAGGTCCAAACTGGATATAGAAAGCAAGAGGACAAGAGTAAGAAGTGAGGAGAGATTTGGTGGTGGTGGTGGTGGTGGTGGGGAGACAGAAAATCAAAATTAGTTTTTTTTTTTTAATGGTGTGTGCTGCCTTTTACTGTCCTCCATTTAAAAAATGATTTAAAATATTAAAGGCTGAATTCAAATCAAAGTTAACATTATACTGTGAACTGGGTCAGTCTACAGACAATACAAAGTAGGGATCTACTAAGACGAAAGCAGAGCATTTGGCTTATGATGAAGAAACAATTAAGGGCCTCTGCCTTTCCTTATATGCATGCAGTTCATTCTGCAATCTCTCATCTTCAGGCCAGCCACATGGAAGCCTGGAGCTGTGACCAGCAAACTTGGGCTCGGGTGCAAAGAGAATGAGCACAATGTAATGGGACGAATGGTGGGACAGCACGAAGTGTTCTGGTTGAACCCACTACACCGAGCATTACAGAAACATTCAACAACTCCAGGTGGAGGGTGAACTGGAAGAACTACCTCATGGAGTCAGGAAACCTTCAAGTGGAAGAAGAACAAGCTGGGGGAGGAAGTGTCAAAACAAGGAAATGCAAGAATTCTACTGCTGCACGATTACTGTTTAATAGCCATCGCTTTGACTCAATGGTGAATAGAGTGGTAAGAGTATTTGTTGTTAAGGTATTAGGAAAACCCACCATAGACCAAATGGTGGAAAGAGGAAAACGAAAGAGCAAAACAAACAAACAAACAACAAAACTCAGCAGGCTCACACCATGGTAGTAGAAACTGACAACAAATGCTTGCCCAAGACAGAGGTAAAAGCTCTATATTAAAGTTGATTCGATCTGAGGGAGACAGCCTGGTCACTGGAACAGACACAACTTTGGCCAGTTCTCCTTTACTCCTAGCATATTTCTAGGTCTAACATTTGAGTATAAAAACTAAAAATCTAGCAGATCTTACATAATTGTCCCCAATGTCAGTTGAGGGTTGAAACATATAGCCTCTATAAAAGGTGAAGGCTGGAATTTCAGACTCTTTCAAAGATTTCAGATAATGAAGGATACATAGTCTGCTATAAAAGCTATCAGAAAAAATCAGAAAGAATGGCAGGATTTCACGTTAGTAATCTAGCTAACTAATAATTTGAAAACACCACCTATGAATAGATACTAAACTCTTGGGAGGAGGCTCAAGGTATAGCAGGGTTCTGGAGATTTTAACACTGGGCTCAAAGAAGCCAGTCAGCAAGATGGGGTTACTGGTTCAGTGCAGTCTTCAGCTACGCCTTCTCCAACCCATCTTGCATACCCAAAGAATAGTTTCTGGAAATAAACGGTTACTGACTTTAATACAGACTACTTGTCTTAAAATGTGTAGTAACAAAGAAATATGACAGACTCTAAAAAAATTTACTCACAGACTTAGGATAAACAAAGTATTAAAATCCTTGTATGAAAAATCCTCCACATTTCAGAAATTATCTCCTTTAGAATTCAGCTGAGCAGAATGAAGGACCATCAAGCAGCAAGCTGAAATAATTATAAAAAAAATAATTGCACAATGCTTAACGTATAGAGAATTGAAACAGCTATAACTAGGAAAGTTTTAAAGCACAACAAAACAAACAACGATGTGTTTAAGGGCACAACAACAACAACAAAAAAACCAACAATCTGTTTAGCTGAGTCACAAAACTCAGGTACATTTCATCCTGATAAATCTATGACATATTACATAACTGCTTTATATGTCACAGAAGATTTTTAGTCCCATAAGCAAAACTGTCTTATAAAGTTGTTTGTGTTCTTTATTATGCGGAAATCTTTTAAGGTCTGGGCATGAAAATATCAATGGACTCCAAATTCTTTATGGGTTACATCCCTAGCCCATAGAAGGCAAACATCAGAGAATAAGGTCCTAACAGATACATTTGGGGGATGGATGGATGGATGGATGGACGGACAGACGGACAGACGGAAAGAAGGAGGGAGGCAGGGACAAAGGATTGAATACTGTCAATATGTAGTTTACAAAAGTCCTCTTGATCTAGCGTAAATTCTGGAGATTTTTTTTAAAAAAAAAACTGTATTTGTGTGAGTTTAGTACTAGAGAGTTTAGAACAGGCCTGCTCTGCCTTAAAGAGAGAATCTAGTCATTACAGGGGCAAATACTGGAGGGACTGGGAACCAGTGAGACCAGCACTGAGAGACAAAAGTGGAAAGAAGACGGCAGTGTCATGAATTAGAGAGGTGCAATGTCTCTGCCGCTCCCCCGCATCCCTCATCCTCCCTCTCCTCCTTGGCCACATAATTCCTTTTAATCTTCATCTCTTTTCACCTTCACTGAGAATAAGGTCAAAGCTCTCCAAAAAATGTTCTCAAAACTGTCTCTTTTTCATAGCATTAGCTAAATGTAATTCCAGCCTGAGAGCATAGTTCTACAGTTTTACAATCTAACATAAAACACCAGAGTTACAGATAACTTCAACATTTTCTAAAATTTTACTGGATATGTGACATACCTGAGTTTCAAGAGGTACCTGCTTTATTATATACATTTTTAAGTTTTTAAATAATCAGATCTAAAAACCTTTAAGGTAACTATACAGAAGTTAAAAGGGGGAAGTACAGTAAATAGAGCAATGTGTTGATCTCTTTTCTTGTAAAAAAAAAAAAAAGAAAGAAAGAAAAATAAAAATGAAAGAAAAAACAAAAAGATGATCTATTCTGATGAAAATAATTCTTAACCATAGAAACTAAATAGTATTGAATTTTTTTTTCTGTTTCTGAGCAAGTGAGTTTCAGAGTAAAATCCTTGGAGCAATAGAAATTAAAAACCATGGTGGCACACATCTTTAATTCCAGAACTCAAAAGAGGCAGAGGTAGGCGGACCTCTGAGTTTGAGGCCAGCATGTTCTACAGAGCAAGTTCCAGAACTACAAAGAAAAACCCTGTCTCAAAACAATCAGAAAAACAAAACAACAACAAAACCTGTGGTTAGCTTGCTAGACAAGCTGTGCGACTTACCATAAAATGCAGTTTCAGTCACACAGCATACATACTTCCCACTGAAAAGCAAGCACATAGCTATCTGTGAAGAGTGTGGTTATATGCCCATTACACACGTGCTGGAGACAGCTCCATGGATCCTGCTATTGTCTTGTTCTCAGCTCAAAGAACTTATCCAAACCACCCAATGACTAATTCATCCTTTCTCAGGGGGATGAACTTTTCCGATAAAAGAAAAATTAATGGAAATGCCAACATCTTTAAATTGTGCACTTAACTAACATGTTGCCACTTAAATTGCACAGATAAATATTCTAGCCTAAGTTCAAGGAAGGCATGAATGTAAATGGGCACCATAATGAATGAGTGCTATTTAGAGAATGGCTTTAAGGTATACATTTACTTTTCACATCTTTAAAAAAAATCTGATTTTGTTAGAACACAACTTGCATATTGGTGGAAGCTACCAGATAACCAACTGTGCATTATAGCTTCAACCAATATATATTCTTTTCCACATACTTCAAAACTCCCAAAATAATAAATTCTCTGACAACACCATAACCTTAGGGTATTTTCCCGGATTCTAAGACCTGGAAAAAATTCCAAAAAGAATTGTCAGCCCCAGGCTTCCACAGCCTTGACTGGACTGAAAATAGCAAGCAGCCGGGTGCACTAGATTTCACTCTCAACATACAGGCTGAATCTACCAATCCACCAGTGACCAATGAAGGCTGGAAAAGCTGCAGACATGTTTTCCTTTTCAAATGGATTAGGAAGCTCCAATATATTTATCTTGAAGTCTGAGTAAAATCACATCTCTGGACAAAGAAAAAAAAAGGCTTCAGAAACAATACTGCTGTATTTCCACCCTTTAACTTGAATCTGTATTAACGCAATGCCTTTTTATTTAACAAGTGACCGCAAGTTCTTTCTCCCAAATAAAAGCATAATTTAAGAGTTGGCCATTCTTCTGGAAGAGACTATTGCTGATCACAGTAGGTTTCTTACAAGACAATTTTACTCAGGACAAATCAATCCTGCTTCTAAATTGGCTACACCTGTGTTTGTGGCTAATGTTCACCAACAAAACTGGACAAAAAAGACATATAATCTCAGAAGATAGGCATGCAGCCATCAGGGACAGTTCCTATTATCCTAGAATAGTTATCCAAAATACAATGCTAAAAGTGAGCTCTCTTGAAATCAGGATCGAATCTTATTTATGAATGTGGAAAAGGACTCTAAGATTCAAATATATTTTATCTTCCATTTAAGAAGAAACAGGTAATGAATGGATCTGTGTAGTGACAAGAATGGTGGCAGTAAGTGGCTGATCCACACCCTGAGTACAGTCTTAACACTATTTCCCTGACTGTCCCAGCACAACTACAGTGAGGAATATTCTTTCAAAATGACTGGATAGCATCGATATTCTCTAAATTTTTATTAATCTAACCCCTCTCTTGACACATCTACATACCATTATTTTGGTAGCCTTTTCTCTTTCTCAGCTGTTTATTGTCAGAGTTTGCTTCGTCAACAGCTCTGCATGTGAGTCTGGCAGTTCTGTAACTTCAATTTTCTTAACTTCATAGAATCTTTATTTCCTTACCTTTATAAAAACCTGTATTTAATCATAGAACTGAGTTATGATTTTACAACTTCCCAAGCACCAGTGAAGCACTGTGCCTGATGGGACAGACAAGGACGTTCCACCTCAGGGACAAGGTTTGAGTGAGAGTTAATTCCACATATGGACAGCTCATTCATGAACATTTTCATACTACGATGACTACCGCATTCTGTGAAACCTGAGACTGTGCAGGGTGAGATAATGCACTGACAACACAGAAGTGCTCCTGTTTTCTTGAACCAGAGCTGTTTCTGAAGCCAGCAGCACACCCTAGCATGCCACCTTTTCATTCTGTCCCACAGCCTGCACCACAGTACTAACACACTGAGGAAACGGTATCTGTAGGGATCTTGCTCTCTAAGAGCAGAAATGATTTTCATGGGCACCACTCTAATTACAGCAGCAAAATTTAAATCCCAACTTACTAATTTAAGCATCTAATGTATATCTGGCAACTGCCTAAATACAGACCTACTGATGACATAATATGCTTTTAAAAAAATAGTAGATAGACACTACTGTTCAATTATAAAGTGGGCAGGATGGTTGAAGGGAGGGAGGAATATGATCATTCTGCAGAAAGAGTTAGTACTTCACAACCTTGAAGTCCAGAATAAAACTGAATTATCACTGAAGACACACACACGGAGATAATGCCATGATAAAGACAGAAAGGACAGTGCTTTACATTTTAAAACGAACAAACAAAAAGACCAGTTTTAGAACACCAAGCATGATGGTGCAGAGGCATGAGGATCATGAGTTCAAGGCCAGCCTGGGTAACAAAATGAGATCCTGTCTCAGAAAACAGAAAAATAAAAGAATAAACCTCAAACCTCCAAAGATCAAGACGCAAGTCAGACTCCTTCAGACCCAGATTCTGCAGGGAAGGTGTACTTAAAAGTGAATGACAGCAATAAACTTCAGTCCTAAGGTCTGGTCTATGTGTTCTCTAAGATGACAACATATACTAGGAAGGGCAACGTAAGTCTAATAATGAATGGAAGTCCATGACAATGCTGCCAATAATCTCTCAACTGATCAAGCATCTGAGAGCCTGCAAACCTACCATCCTTAGTGGAATGAGGATCATGGCGCAGTAAGATCTTGGCAATATTCTCAACTTTAGTTAGACCTGCTTTTCTCAGTTTCCTTTCTTTGCAGATGCTGAGTATATGCACAGGCTTCCCTATGTTTCTACTTGAAGTCCCAGGATCTCCGTTTCCAAGAGCTACATACAAACCAGAAAACAAGGCACAAAGCCTGGATGTGGACAGACTGTTACCGCCCCTGTGGTAGCTCTAGGTTCACTCTCCAAGCCTTTGCAGATGCTCTCCACTACGTTGCCTTTGCCCCCACCTATGCGCTGGGCCAGTCAGCACCACACACTTGCATCTGGGCATGAGCGGCTGAGCTCCACCTGAGGAAACAACTGCTGCAAGCCCGTGCTTACCAGCCTCAGACGGTCAGCCCACCCTGCTGACAGCAACACTTCCCAGGGAAACTCTCCCTCAGCCTACAGCCACTTCTTCCTACCTGTCCCTATGGGGTCTAGCCTCCACCTTCTGGCACTCTCGGGTGATGGCTGTCCTGAGTCTGGAGGAAACCAGACACTGGCTTCTGGCCTGTACCACCTGGAACTATATTTACCCTCTTCTCTGTGTTCACAAAATGGAAGCATTCCTTATTCCACTGGCTATCTTTCTCCCTACTTCAACCTCAGCTTTCCCTTGCCCCATGACCATCAACATCATGTACACACATGTCCAGTTCCAAGCTGTGTTCTTTGTATTCACCTTCATGGTACAGTTTCTCAAAAAGTTATTGATTTTTCATTTTCTATCACCACACCTCTCAACATTTAAAATTTCAACTCCCTTTCAAATTAAAAATAGCGAGGGCTGGAGATGCAGTTCAGTGACAAAGTGCTTGACAAGCATGCACACGAACCCAGCTTCAATTTCCAGGACAGCATGTCCAGTGTTTGGAATAGGATTTGAAAACTTGGTCATTAGAGTGTAGTGCTACTTTATGGGGGATTAGGAGATACGGCCTTTAGCCTTGTTGGAGAAAGTGTGTCACTGGTAGAAAACCTTGAGATTTCAAATGCTCAAGTCAGCCCCAGTCTCTCTTCTCTTCCTGCTGCCTGTGGATCCAGATGCAGAACTCTCAGCTCCTTCTCGAGTACCATGTCTGCTCCATGTTCCCATGCTTCCCACCATGATGATAATGGACCACACCTCTGAAACTATAAGCTAGCCCTAATTAAATATTTTCCTTTGTAAGAGCTGAGTGATCATGGTGTCTCTTCATAGCAACAGAACACTGACCAAGACAGCATGCATATGTAAGTGTAAGTACATACACACGGAGACATTAACAGCAAGCAAAGTTGTTCTACTATGTTTCCCTTTTTCTTAGCTCATTTTCATGTTCCCAAAGTTATCAATATTGAAGTTTGGTATGTATCCATATCACTTTGTTCACATAATTCCAGATAAACACAAGGTCACTGACAAAAGAAGTATAACTAGTACTTGGTGTGGTACAATTCTGTATTCTGTCAATTATGTTTTAAATAAATGCTGATTGGTCAGTAGCCAGGCAGGAAGTATAGGCAGGACAACCAGACAGGAAGTAGAGACGGGCAAAGAGAACAGGAGCATTCTGGGAAGAAGGAAGCTCTCTCTGTAGTGCTGCCCAGACCACGGAAAAAGCAGGATGTGACCTGCCCCGCTAAAAAAGGTACTGAGCCATGTGGCTAACACAGATGAGAATAATGGGCTATATAAGTTATAAGAGCTAATAAGAAGCCTGAGCTAATGGGCCAATCAGTTTATCATTAATATAGACCTCTATGTAATTTCCTTGGGGGCTTACCAGCTGTGGGACCTGGACAGAACAGAAACCCCAACAAGCAGGCCCTCATGTTACAAGTACTAGCTATAATATGTCTTCTGTGTAGCCATTGTTATGAAAATCTCTAGGAATTTATGGGGATACAAATATTCATTTTTTAGGCTGGTTCTTGCCCTATGTCCCAAGGTAGCCTCCAACTCTTGCCTCTGCTTCCTATAAACTAGAACCTCATGCACCTGGCTGTATACTATACAATTATTTTAATGACTTTCTTATTGATGGGTATTCCAGTAGTTTTGTGTTATTGGTGCTATAAACACTACTGCACAAAGTACCCTCACATAGGTTTTCTTTGAACATATTTTACCGTAGTTCAATGACTGCTGGCTAAATGAACATAATCATGTTTAATGGTATAACGGTGCACATTTTCTTCTCTAACCCACCACATATGGCTTCTGCCACCAGTGTTCTGCTGTCCTGGTGAAGAACGCACTGCTGGCAGCACCTGTGACTCAGCTCCTTTCCCATGTGACTTCTCAGCAACACTCATCACACTGCCCAACCTGGCACCACCCCTTCCTTCATAGTCTCCCCTGGCTAGCTCCCCTCCCCCATTTCCTCTGATAAGGTCTCTTCTGACTCAGCCATTCTGCCCACCTCATACCTGATCTAGTCCTCTTTTCTCCTGCACTCTACTACATTCTCTATTGTGGTTCTATGGTTTCCATTATCCAAGAGCATCTCTTTTGTTTCTATTTCCAGGCACCAATCATTCCTCAGCTCTAAGTTTATGTATTTAACATTGCTCCTTAGAAGACTCACAAACGCAGTACCTGTCTCCAGTCCACTCATCTCTAATGCCACTGCCGCCATCTTTACACAATCTCCACGCCTCTCTTAGCTACCAAAAGCACCTTTCACCTGCACTGCCAATCTCCACACCCACCTCAATCCTTATCCCACAGAAGTGACAATATCTTATAAAGTCTTATAAACCCCTTGTCTAGCACCTTCACCCATGCCTGCACTTTCAATAGACAGCTTCAGTTTGTGAGCTCCAGGCCCTGACAACCTGATGTTAAGTACCTCTGCCTTCTGTTACCTGCACTACCTCACACGAACTCATTCTCTTAAAAGAGGCCAAGCCCTTTATCCACAATGTTCTTCCATCTGTGTCTGCTTAGATGCACTCCTCTTTTGTCTTGGCCTAACTACTGATGCCACTTAGGTGTCCACTGAAACATCTCTTCTTGAAAAGACCTCCCTGGCCTCCCAGTTGAAAGAGTATTCCCGCTATACCTTAAGGTTCACCTGTACGCTCTCCCTCTCTGCAAGGATCACACTTTACAAAGATCCCTTCTCCTGGAATAGCTCTGCTGACTAACTCTCCTACTAAGATGTAAACTCCACAAGGGCCAGAGCTGTGTATCTAATGCTTCCTGTAGCTCTAACAATTTGTCCAGGACCTGTCACATAGCAGGAACCCCATAATTATTTCTTAGATGAATAAGGCAAGTGTACTTTGACTTTATTTGGGAAATCCAAACATTTTCTGGAGAAAGTAGTGTTTATATTGGCTAAGCAAATGGAAATAGAGTTGAGATGACTGTTTCGGAAAGAGGAAACAAACCACATATTTGATACTAGTTAAGAGAGTTTTAATTCCAAAATCCAATACAATGCTGGAAAGAGTTAAAAGTAAGAATTAAATAAGGAGCTCAGTATATAAAAACAAAGCAGGTGCAATTATAGAGAATGCCAGCCTTTCTGGCATTCTAATTCTGTAACTAGCTTGAATGGGCTCTCTCAGCACTGATACAATTTTTACTTTGAAATAGCTTTCATAGTTTCTCTTTCTCCCCATGATAAAGACACTAACTCAACACTGATCTCCCCCTAAGTGAGTTTCTTGGCCTTGGCACTGATGGTCTTTGGGGCTGCTGTGGAGCTGTAGAATGCACTACAGGCTGCCATTCAATCCTGCTTCAAATTACCACAATCCAGCAATACCTTCCCCTCCAGAAGGATCCCCAGACACTGCCAAATGCACACTGAGAGGCGAACATGCCCAAGCTGAGAACTACTGTCCTAGAAAGGGTTCCCGTCAAAAAAAAAAAAAAACTTAAAATCATTTGCCCAAAACTCAACCCATCCTTCTAGGCCAACTCAGATTTCTTTTCTATGGAAATGTGTGCTCATGCTGTATTAGTCAGCTTTCTCCTGCTCTGTGACGATGTGCTCATGCTGTATTAATTAGTCAGATTTTTCACTGTAATAAGATACTTGAGAAAGCTGACATAAAGCAACAAACTGCTGTGAGATAATTCTCTTGTACACTGTAAAGACTTGTCACTTGAATTAGTTTAATAAAACACTGACTGGCCAGTAGCCAAGACAGAAGTAAAGGTGGGGTGACCAGACTAAGAGAATTCTGGGAAGAGGAGAGGCAGAAAGTCAGTAACCAGCCAGATGCAGAGAAAACAAGATGAGAATGCCAAGCTACGTGGCTAAACATAGATAAGAATTATGGGTTAATTTAAGTGGTAAGAGCTAGTTAGTAATAAGCTTGAGTAACAGGCCATACAGTTTATAATCAAGTCTCTGTGTGTTTCTTTGGGGCTGAATGGCTGTGGGACCAGGCAGAACACAAACTTCTGTCTACAGCAAAGTTTTCTTTGACTCATGGTTTCGGTCATTTCAGTCCATGATTGACTACATCTACTGTTTCTGGCCCTATGATGTGGATAGGAGGGCAATAAGTCACAGCATAACTGCTATGAACAGATAGAAGCAGGGCAAGGCTACTCTACTGCATGGTGGCAAAAGGCATAAAGAGAAATGAACTACCACAAACAAGACAGATCTTTCCAGGGCTCAGCGCAGATACCTACTTCTTCCAACTGGCCCCAATTCTTTCCATTTCTAACACTTCTCAATAAACCAACCCATCACACATTATGAAAGTTCTCATAATATAATTACCTTCCAGGAGCCCCAACTCTCAACATTGTGGCACTGGGGGAAAAACCTTAAAAACACTGGGTCACCACATCCTAATCATACCAATCAGCAAACAGATTCATAGTGGCTTAATTTTATAAACAACCTGTGAAATAAACAAATGGGCAACAGGACTTTACTCTGTAGCCCAGACTCATCTGGAAATGACTCTACAGCCCAGGATCCATCCTCCAGCTTCAGCTTCCTGAGGTTTAGGGCTAAAAGTACTAGCCACCATGCCCAACAGGAGACCATGACTTATCATTTTGATAAAATTAAAAATAGCAATACCCCCTGTTGAAAAGGATAAGGAAAAAGAGATGCTACTATACACTGCTAGGAAGACACTACACCACAATGCTTGTGGGTGGGACCTTTAATATGAGCATAACCCTTTGACACTGCTTCCTTACAGATAATCAAATAATTCAGAAGGTATAATGTCGCATCACTGTAAACCTAGAAACATCTTAAAGATCCTTAACAGATAAATTGTTAGTAGTAATACAGTTAATATATTCTGCTACTGTTAAAAGAGATAAATCATATTTTTATGTAGTAACAGAAGGACAGTCACAATGACAACAAGATAGTGGCAAGGTTTCAAATAGTATATACTAGCTAAATGCCATTTTTCTTTTTAAAAGTATTTTCAAAGTTATCTTACAAACTAGCAGGTTTCATTATGCCATTTTCTTCATACTCACTGTTGTTACCTGTGGCATCATACCTTGTTATTATTCCTCTCCCCTTCTCTCTCTGCTCCACTCTGTCCCATTTGTTCCCCTCTTGCTGGCCCTCCTCCCCACAAATATTCTTCTCTTGTGCTTTCACATGCTACATTTATTCCAGAATCTTATCTTCCTCATCCTCCTTCACAAGATGTCATCTCCCATTCATGATCCTTTCTTCTTTAATGTCCTACCCACAGACATAAATTTATGTATGAGAGAATAAACAATTATTTTTCTTTCTGACCCTAACTTATTTTGTTAACAGGACTTACAGTTACATACATTTTTCTGCAAATGTACTGACTTCCTTCTTTATAGGCAAATAAAATTCCATTGCATTATATCCCACATTTTCTTATCTATCCATCTGTTGGTTGGACTGCATTTAGGCTGGCTCCATTTCTTAGCTGTTGTATCATAATGTAACAGTAAGCATGGATGTGCATGTATCTCTGTGCTATGTTGATTTTGAGTCTTTTGGGTGCCTATTCATGAGGATTTTAGCTGAAGCATAGGATAGTTTTGTTTTCTAAAGGACTTCTACACTGATGGCCATGTGTGCACTCCCACCAGCAGTATATAAGGGTTTCTCTTGCCTCTGTCCTCATTTACTGTCTTGATGAAGCAATTCTGCCTGAGATGAGATGGAATCACAAAGCAGTTTTAATTTGCATTTTTCTGATAGCTGAAGATGTTTGAACAGTTTTCTGAAGATTCTTTGGCCACTAAATACAATTTTTTATAAATAACACATTTATGTATGACTATACTTAGAAAGAAAAAAAAAAAGACCGGATGGTGGTGGTGCATGCCTTTAATCCCAGCATTTGGGTGGCAGAGGCCAATGGATCTTGGTGAATTCAAAGCTAGTCTGGTCTACAGAGTAAGTTTCAGGGCACTTAGGGCTGTTACATAGAAAAATCTTGTCTGGAAAAACCAAGGAAAAGAAAGAAAAAAAGACAATACACGCTATACATTCTAATGAATATATGTTCTAAGAATATGAATCTCAAAAGATACATAAAATTTCTAGTCATATTTCAAATTGATTAGAGAAAGTAGTTCTTGTTTTGTTCTGTATAGCTCTGGCTGCCCCAGAACTTACTCTGTAGACCAGGCTGGCCTCAAACTCAAACTCAGATATCTGCCTGACTCTGCTTCATGAGTGTTGGGATTATAGGCATGCGCCACTGCCCAGCAATAACTCTTCTTTTAAGATCTCATGGAATAGTCAAGTTTATGAATCATTCCTCACGTTTTAATTTCTTTAAAGTAGACTTATATACCATCTTTATTGCAACCAAATATCATGAAGTGAAATATTGCTCATTCCCGAGAGAAATCAACAGTAAAAGGGGAGCTTACAGAAAAAATCTTTTCGTCTGACAGCTTATGGTGGGATACATCCATGAACCACAGTGAAAATCTATCATTTGCAATCAAAGAAAACAGTGTTTACACAAAGAACATGCCCCAAAGTTCTCCAATAAAGAAAAGTGTTTAATCAAAATATTTGTTGACAGCTGGTTAGTGCTGATCTAAAGTAGAAAAGAGAATCAGTGTCATTACAATCCTTTGTTTTAGGTACAAGAGCTGAATATGCAAATTAGCCCAAAATGGAGCCTCATTATCTGTTTTACACTTCAAGTGTGATTTTAAGCACTGTAGGTATACAGAGAGAGAGAGAATGCACATTTATCCCAACAAACCGTGCACATCATCTGTTCAGACCGGGAGCTGCACACATGCTTCTCCAACATTAACCGCAAGGCAGATGGTAGGCACTGATCAACAGACACAAAACAAACCCCAAGTCCTACTCCCTCAAACAGTCCCTCTCACTTCTTTCCTTTAGAAAAATATCAAGTAGCTTTTCCTTACTATTGATCTGCAACTCCATGGTTACAATGGGCAAAGCCAAGGATTTCAAAGAAGGAAAAATGTTTCTTGGCACAGATTTGCTTTCATAGTCTTAGGCAGGAGATTACACTAACTTTGAAACACACAGCATACTGTATTGTTTATCAGCATCTAATGTGTAAATGAGCTCTTTCTATAACTGGAGGTTTGGTTTTCAAAATACATAATTTCTGATCATTTTAGTCTGCATCACATTCCTTTTGCATGGTGAAATGAACTAAAACAGCTGTTATGTCCTAATAGCTTTATAATGTGCAAAGAATTTCTATGACTATCCAAAATTAAACCTATAGCTTTCCATCAGGCAGAACATATTCATGTGTACATATGACCCACATTATTTGGAAGAACAATTATTAACTTATGAAATTATAATTTGAAGCATAATGAAGGAAAGCTGCTAAGGAAAATCCCACTGCTCATGAATGAGGTCGGACACCAAGTTCACTGCTCAGCTCTCCACCATCCGCTGCAGCACTTGGACTGAAAGAGTCCGAGTGTTCCTGCTGCTACTGTTCCTTCCAGGGATCGAGCCCTCTATTTTCATACTGGGAGATGAATTTCTAGAAGGTGAACCAAGCCTGGAACTCTGCCCAGAATTTCTGGCAGCCAACAAGCAATCTGGTTTTCCTGCTGGTCCGCTGTCCCCTGAGCTAACCTTGTATCCACAGAGAGCACCTGATTCAGGGCGCTGGTGTCCTTTATAATCATCACCAAGAAAGCACTGATCATTTTATTAACCATGGAACTTGTATGCACAGTTCTCTTGAAGCATATTTCTGTGAAATGGAATATTAAAAATCCTGTTTCCTAGTATTGCTTTCTAACAATGAGGAGGGGGACAGCAATGCTAAGAGTGTTTTCCAGAAAAATCTATTATTATTCAGGCAGTTGCTTTTAAGGATGTTAAGAGAATTAAGGAGAATCAAATATTTGATGAGTACTACCTAAAGGAATGTAAAGCAAGGCCCAGGAACCACAAAATAATTAGAGGAGTGCACAGGGTATACTATGTAATGGATGGGTATACAGGGCCACTCAAGTTATAAATATTAAAGGTCAGAGCAATCACTACTAGGTAGTATGGGTAACATCTGAATGTACACAGACCTAGCTCTCCATTGAGAGAATTAATAACCATCAACATTCCCTATGGATTACTATATCCAAAGCAAGCAGGATAGGAGGTGACTGTCATGCACAGTAGAGCTGCATCTAGAGTTTGCATCCTAGCTGTCCCTCCAAGTTCCTTGCCTTCACAAGCTTACATCAGCAGGGCTTTCACCATCAACACCACTTTCTTATCCACACAGATGCTTGACTGACAGCCTTGGAAGCTCCTCCCTAAGAGTTCCATTCATTCGTGTGTTTTCGCTTCCAGCTCTTCTACCTCTGTGGTCTGTCCCCATGTTAGAGGCCCCTGGCTAACTATTCAGGAGCCCAGTGCTCTGGGCAGTTTGCCTTCACCCTCCTCTGCCTTCTACACAACAAAACACTGTCCCGTGCCTAATATTTCCCTATCTCCATGCTGGTTCTGGATTTCCTGAGTGTCATTACTAAGTTCTAGGAGAGCAGTTTCCAAAATAAGTCTCATGTATGAACATTAATGTTCACATTCCCACATAGAGCACATACAACAGTGACGTGCTGATGAATAGCAATTTTTTCTCTTAAAAAAATGTGTACAAACACACACACAAATCAGGTTGAATCTTGGCTCCAAAAAAAGACTTTCTTCAGGTCTCATAAATTTTTACTATTCTCTGAAAATTAACCCAGTTAAAAAGTTCAGAATGAAAACTTTATACGGTAAGAAGAATTCAAAAGCATAACTTTAAATAAAACCAAGTAAATTCTAGAAATCTATAGAGGTATCCAAGGTAACACTCACACACTCACACATAGGCAGTATGGGTGGGCGCTAGGGATGAAACAGAAAAGAGAAGTAAGAGACACTGGAGAACTGAGTGTAATGCAGAGCCTGTCTTTTGTGTCCAGTACACAGAACATCCTCCCCACTTCACTTCCCTCACAGGAGCCCTTGGTCATTTAAGACTCAGTTAATTACAAGTAGTATAGGGTTGGCAGTTAGACTAGAAATTAGGTAGGTAGAATAGAAATCAGGGATCTCTTTTGAAAACAATAAAAAGAACTGGATGGACTAATAGATTAGTGTGAGTAAACTCACACTAATAATAATAGTGAGTAATAGAGTGAATACTTGTGAGCTATTATTTACAGACAATTTACATTGGTATAGATTTCTTGTATAATGATACAAATTCAAATTATGTTTGTTATATTGAATATGCTATTTCTGTTTACAATACTTTTACACCTATGCAAAGTTATTGTCATATGGTATGCATGCATGTTTCTGCCTCTGCTTAAGATATTTTGTATACTGATGCAATTTTAGGATGTATTTATCATATTGCACTACACATTTCTACCTCTGATCAAGATACTTATATACTGCTTACATTTTGAGGTCATTGTCTTCATTTGCTGCACAAAAGAATATTTAATATTCTAATATGAAGCCTAAGTCTCTAAGCTATATAGGTATTAAGAATTACAGGTCAATAGTCATCCATGTTTGTCATACTTAAACTAATCAGTTTCTTTAAATACACAGAGATTATATTTCATATAGATAGGTAATCTTCAACCACTTCAAAGAACTATAAAATATGGCATTCAAATAACTTAGGAATCTGTTGACATGAGACACGACTGCTCCTGGCAGCACCGATCTATTTCTGAGAGAATGTTGGGCACTTAGAGCTTGGCAAAACTGGCTGTTGGGCAAAAAACTTCCCATGTCTTGACCACTGACAAAATGCATGGTATCCAGACTGGACAAGCAGAATAGAAAGAAAGAAAAGAAAGAAAGAAAGAGACTGCCAAGCCTTGCCAAGACAGGGTAAGACAGTTTCAATATTTTCCTACCTCTGAAAATGGTCTGTCAGTTACTCTAGGCCTTAACCAAAGCTGGTTGCTTCAACTTTGAAAATGGAACTTTGAGTGATTGTCCAGGTAGTTGGTTGTCTGTCATTTTTTGCATATTTTGGAAGTTGCTTGGTTGTACTTCCTGTTTACTCAAGTAATATTTTCTTTCTCAGGTCTTTAATGGGTTAAAGATGAGATAGTTGTAGTTACCTTCCTCTCATGACTTAGTCAAGTCATTTCTAACATAAGACTTAAGCTCCTTAGGATAAGATAACTATTGAAACATTCAGCATATATTTCTTGCTGGTTGTAATTCTAATTTTTAAGCCTGATATTTGTTCTTATTATATATTGTTTTATAAAATATATTGTTCTTATTTATATATAGTTTTGTATTGTAAAACTCTTATTTAGACAAAAGGGAAAGATGCTGTGGGAACTCCTTCAGCCAATGGCCATTGAGATGCTATCCCACTTTGGATGTGGTCTTAGGTACTATATAAGCAGAGGTAGGGGTGTGGTCAAGCCCCTTTGCTGCTGGATTTGGCTCTGTTCTCTCCTCTTGCAGAGGACTGCTGATCTTTGAGTCTACCTCTAAATAAAGAACCCTTTATCATACTCCATTCTGAGCTAGTGTGAACTATTTTATCATAACCAACAATTTTTTAGTAGATTGTTATTTCCATTGCATCATGAGTCTCTTTAAACAACTGTATCTTGCTATCTGACGTAGATACCTCCCACAAATGGTGTCAGGTGAATGTCTGAATAGATAAATCCTTTAGCAACAAAGAAAATACATATTGGTAGGGGTAAATTATAAAAAAGGATGTTTGAGGACTAATCAGGCAGCACCAATCTGTTTGGACCTAACTGCTTGGGAAGCAACTGCTAACAGAACAAAATATAGCTCTTGCCCTTCCATAATGAAAATCAGCAACTGGTATTTGTGGTAATAACAGGTTATTAGTGCCATTAGCATCCTCTTCATGCAATGAGCTTGTTAACACTCTCTAAAATTACAAAACAAAATGCTAAGGAAAAGGACAACCCCAATCTATTTTCTCATGCTCCAACCCTCTGCTATACAAAAAAGGAGCTCAAGTGTTATCCTTTAAAACAACAACATAAAACAAAAGGCCTGGATTCAGCTGAATAACACACATAAACAGCCATTTCTCAAAGGTCTTAATGAAAATGAAGAACAGTGTTTCGGTTTTTTTTGTTTTGTTTTGTTTTTTTGGTTGCTGTTGTTATTTGGTTTTGCTGTAGGCTTTTCCCCACCTAATAAGAGGACTCTAGGTGAAAACAATAATTTCTCAACTTAAAAAAAAAAAAGGCAACTCAAGATGTGAAGACATCTTGTGAAAAGAGATTTCACAATATATGTTGTTTGTTTCTAAATACAATTGAAGCAAGCAAACCAGGAAATAAGAACACCTGTGGGTTTCACTCTACAATAACAAAGCCTGAAAAGATGTTAGAAGGAACCAAGGGGCAGAAAGATTTAAAGCTCTATTGACAAACTGACACTGAAAACAAGGTTTGCCAAACGCTCTTCGGAGCATGTTCAAGAAGAAAACTTCAATTGCTCATCATCATTACCAAGCGTGAGCTTGTCCACTCGGTGGCTGTGACCAGCTGGAGCAGAGCAACCTTTGGTGACAGTGAGCCTCCTACAGTATTCCTGGAAACAGGTCCCCCCACAGTGGAAGAAAGAGATGTCACTCAGTAGGAGAATGTTTCCCAAAAGGGCAGCAAAGGCTTTGATTCCTGGGTTCTGCAACTCTAGTTCCTTTTGTTTTGCTAGGTTTGATCTGGCTCAGTGTTTATTCTGGAGGTTGAACCCAAGGGCTGGTGCGTGGTAAGATGCTCCCTCTCACCTTGCTGCACATGCAGTGAGGGCTGCTTCTGCACCACCATCCCACACACATATACACCCGCTGCCACCCAGTAATGGCAGTGTTTGTCACAGAATCAGATTCTTTCATTAAAAGCTCAGACTTCAAACACAAGTTCTTCATCTGTACAGCAATGGAGTCGGTTCTCCTCCCATGAGGCTTCTGTGACAATCACAGGGCGAATGAAATATGGCTGGGTCCACAAGTGCTCAATAAACATCAGGCTCCCCAGTCCTAATTCTCTCCCTGTGTCCTCATTCCTCCTGTTTTTCTGACTCCTCATATATATTCAGTGAATCTGTTACTCTTTTATTTATTTCAGAGTTCCAGAAGAAAGCCTGAAAACCTTATTTGTCAGAAGCTGGAATAACTGTGCTGTGGAAGTCCACAAGTCCCCCCTGCTGTGCAGATGACTCCTGAGTTTGCTGGCACAGAGTGGACATCCACGGACTCTGGGCATAATTAATGCTTCCATCAGTAGGCGACTCAAACAGTACAAATGCTTCACATGTTATTTCACAAATCACAGACTTCAGAATAATTTATATTTAAATATGGTTTTATTTTAAAAATCATTTCAAATTCTCTTCTGCTCTAAGTAAAATTGTTATAATTTAGTGACACCATGTGGCTACGTTTTGCTTTGCATTCTTAGAAAAAGTGTTCCTCTCTCTGCAGGTTGTTCTGTGCTAGTTCAAATACGACATCAAAGATATAGGTAGAGGAACAATTCAAACTCAGTGTTTGCTGAAACAGCTACTTCTTTACAGTGGAACCCTTCACACTTCTTTTCCATCAAAAATAGAGCATTTCTCAAATGGTTGAGCTTTCTGATCCCAGGATGGGAGTAAAGGCTCAGCATAACTGACTAGGAATCTAAAGCCTCCAGGTGAACTGCTCAATTATGCCACTGTTTGCTTTTAAAAGTAAATAAATGTGATCTCTGCCCAGTTAGGGTCTGGAGGAGGGGAATAACAAAGACATGTGCATCCACACACTGTCAGCATGGCAAGAGAGAATGACTCCACAAATAAAAACGCTTCTTTTCTCATTTGTTCTCTCTCCCCTAGACCTACAGCCCTGTGTAGATACTACAATGAGAACAAGTGGGGAAAATGCTGCAGCTAATGACAGCGGGGATGAGGGTGAACCGAAATGTATGACAGCAATAAAAGAGATGCAAGTGCCTCATGCCACCAACGGTACGGCTTCCTACAGAAGACCAACTACACGAGCAACATTCGCCAAAGAAAGCCTTGATGGAGAAAGCAAAGACCAGATAATGCCATTTCCTATAGCTGGGCTTACAACACCACCACCCTGGCAACCTTACTTAAAACTGCGCTGGGCGGTGGTGGCGCACGCCTTTAATCCCAGCACTCGGGAGGCAGAGGCAGGTGGATCTTTGTGAGTTCGAGATCAGCCTGATCTACAAGAGCTAGTTCCAGCACAGGCTCCAAAGCCACAAAGAAACCCTGTCTCAAAAAAAAAAAAAAAATGCATACCTGCTCCCATTGATCCTTGTTATAGTGCCATCTTGACAACATGTAGTTATAAAGTTGTGCATATGCCTCCCCCAATTGACAAATGCAGAAAACCCCTGACATCCATCAGAGCTACAATCTCAGGATCAAGTACAAACTATAGCACAAAGCAGGTGCTCATTTGCTGAATGAATAAGTGATGGCTGAACACATGAAGAGATTTCTCCTGAGCTGGTGAGGTACAGCTAAATTCCTGTTCTGCGTGGAAACAGAGTCCCTCTAGTGCGATGTTTATCATCACTGAAGGCCTCTAATGGAACTCTGAGACTAGAGAGACAGACTGGCAGATGTTCTGTGACACCCTTTCCTTTTTTTGTGACATACTTGGCACATTGTAATTTCTCACTCTAAGAAAAGAGGAAGGAAAACAACAGTAATTCAAACAGCCAACAGGAATCAAAGGCAATCACTGTAAAAGAGTCAAGTATATGCTACAATTCAACGCATGAGAAACAAGGCCAGTCTCATCAGGGTGCTAAGCGAACAATCCTAAGTTAACTCCCCAATCTAAACCATCCCTCCTCTGTCTGCCTGAATGGAATACCTGACTAAAAGGAGTTTTTAAAATATTAAAAAAAAATATGTAGCATTCTTTAGCACTGGGCTGAGAACACCTTTCTGAATAAATAAAACTAGAAATAATTTAAAAACACTGATTTGAGAAGCTCTTTTAAAAATGTAAAAGTCTACTTGACAAAAGAGCATCAATTTAACACTAAAACCTAGTATCAAGTCACATAGCACACAAAATAAAATCACACATCACACACATGGACGCACGCACACACATGTCTATATCAATGCAAAGGTCTTACAAGTGACACAGTATGGTTTGCTCTGAATATGAAGACTGCAAGTCACTTTTCTTCCTCTCCAGCTAAGGGGTAAAGATGGGGGCAGATAGCATTAGTCTAATCTTCTGGTCACATAGGACAAGCCCCAGTTCACACACAATCAGGGGTCCAGTAAGAGTCAATCATTTCCCTCTATTCGTCATCATGGTTGAAATGATCATTGTGGTCTGAAGCCTGGCGCTATCTTACTGCAGCAGACACAATCTACTGCTGTGCAAAATGAGCGCTGCCTCGACCACACTGCACAGGTATTGCAATGGCCGACTTAATGACTATATCTACACACATACACACACGTATGCATATATATATATATCAGAATCAAAATATACAAAAACTACTATAAACACTCAAAAATGGGCAAATTATTAGTTATTGATATATCAGTTTGTGGCAGGCCTGGGACTGTCTGTCATGTGTGACCTGACAGTACAGGAAGTACCCAAAAGACTTGGCTACTAAGAAAAGGTGCAGTGGTCTTAATAAAAGCCACCATGCCAAAGACAGGACCTTCTCTGGTGATCAAACAACAGCTCAGATTCTCAAGTGGAAAAAAATAAAACTCCGCTATGTACGAGTGTGTACTTTCAACCAGACATCACGCTCTGCACTTGTTAACTATCAAAGCGAAGGCCACGAAGAACGCTGTTCCCGTTCTTGATGTGTGTGGGTGCCAGGCTGAGGAAGGCACAGATTTACCACAAACAAGTGTGTGAGGTGAAGCTAGGATTGGGGTGAGCCCCATCTACACCACAGCTCAGTTCCAGGCCACAATGCTTGTTCCCTCTTGGCCTGGTCTCAGAAAGAGGTGCAGGTAATTCCCCTCTCCTCAGTTTATAAAGTAGCACCACCGTCACTGGAACAGATCAAAGCTGCCATCCATACAAAGCATTCAAAACCTTTGATACGAACCTCCAAATTCAGTTTCCTAAAAACTCTGAAAACGCAGAGCTATGTGCCACCTCGGGGAGTCTGTCAGCACTCACCGTCCTAATGAATGCATGACTAAGACGAAATGAGCGGGCACGGCAATGCTGAGTCACTCGCCACCATTACAGTCAGCACCTGAGGTCACAAAACCACATACAGAGAAGCTGCTGCATACAATGTCACAGTCTAAGGATTGCTCAAAAGTACGATGGTTTGGAATCCAAACTAAGAGCTTGCAATTTCACTCTTGGAGGCAAAAATAAAAAGAACACGAAAGATACTAAAGAACAAAGGTGATATACAAATATACAAATTAGCTAATAAAAACTAAATCCTTACATACTAAGGAAGTATTTCTTTGCAGAGTGAAGTTCCTGCAAGCAGTTCATTTAGAGCATTGTTTAAGTGGTCAGAAAGTGATTATGAAGGAAAACCAATGCATCCTTGGATGTTAGTAAAATCTAATTCTTAGATTCATTTTAAAATACTGTTAGAACAAAAACCTAACCCAAGAAACCGAATTTATGAAGAAATGTAATAGATGTGTTAAAATGGTTACTTCTTACTAATATGGGCCCTGAGATTCCTCCCTTTTCTTGCTATCCCTGTCTCTAACAGCACCTTTGCTCAGATTTGTAGTTTGGCACTGATGGGCTGTGGTAGTATGAACAGGAATGGCCCCATAGGTACATATATTTGAACGTTTGGTCCTCAGTTGACAGAACTGTTTGGGAAAAATTAGGAGGTGTGGCCTTGTTGGAGGAAGCTTGTAACTGGGGCTGGGCTTTGGGCTTTCAACAGCCCATGCCATCTATGCAGGAGGTGCAGGTGTGAGTATGGGTAGGTGGGGGTGGGGGTAGAGGGGTGTGTGGATGCATGCTCTGGGAAAAGGTGAAAACCTACAGTTACTGCTCTGGAACCTGCCTGACTGCCTGCTAAAAGCTCTCACCACAATGGCCATGGACTCACCCTCTGAAACTGTAAGCCTCAATAAACTCTTGTGTAAGTTGATTTGCTCATGTCTTTTGCCATAACAATCGAATGTAATTATTATGACATGTACTAAAACAAAAGCTGGCAGCACAAATAAAACAAAAAATGACCCTGGCAAAGTCAAGTCCATAAAGGAGGGAAAGAAAGAAGGGAGGAGGAAAAATGGAAGTGTTTAAGGGAACATATACTTTCTAGACACTAGAGAGCCTGACTGAAGGCAGCTGGAGCAGGCGACTGTCCCGGCTGGAAGCATGGTGACTTGTCCTACAAGCCATGTTCCCATTGTTTCCGATTACACAGCAGTGCGCTAGCCTTCCACTCATGTCAGCTTAGGCTGACATGCTGCTTATTTCTTAGCCTGCTTCAACCATTACAACCTGAGTCACTGCAGACTGGATCTCCTCCTCCTCCTCCCCAAAAGTCCCTCTCTCCAAGTATCTGGTGGCAGCTCTGTGATATATATGGAATCTTGCTGGTTCCTCTTATTTTAATCCATTCCAAACTCCTCTAAGTAAAAGAAATATTTTAGTCCCTCTTGGGGAAATGAAATTGATTTTCTTCATTTATACACAAGAGGATCCCTGCGTAACAATACTGCATCCAGTCATACCAATAAAAATGTACTAGTGGTGGAAAAGTTTCATGAATTCTTGTGCTGAGTTAACCATGAGTTCACAGAGGTGACTCCTGGCCAGGAGATTAAGCCAGGGACATTCTCACCTGCTTCATGTCAGTTACGACTACAAGTCAGAGTGGATGGTATCTGACGTGGGGAGGCAGGTGAGGTGATGGTGAGAGGCCAGCTCCACAATGTTCCTCTTTTTTCCAACCATTTCTCTTCCCTACTCTTCTCCAACACCTATATGAGCCCACTATTTTCTGCCTTTAACCTCTTGCCTTAAAGATTATCATCGGAGGGCACTGTCCAGTGGGAAGAAGAACAAATCTATGTAATTTTCAGGGAACTTCAACCACCTTTTCCAACTCCCAATTTCATTAACTTACATGTTTTGCAGAAGTACAGAAAGTTCCGATAATGGTTTTTATCTAAAGAAGAATGTGAGCTATTAGAACAGTAACCTTTCAGCACTCTCTACATCAATTCTACCTGGGGGCTGGGATGGAATCGGCTGGTACTGAGAAAAAACGATGTGAGCATGAAGCCTACCAGCTAAGCTGGCCTTGCGCCTTTGACCAACCCCACTTAAAACACCTGCTCTGGCCAGGCAGTGGCGGCACATGCCTTTAATCCCAGCATTTGGGAGGCAGAGGCAGGTGGATCTCTGAGTTTAAGGCCAGCCTGGTCTACAGAGTTAGTTCCAGGACAGCCAGGGCTACACAGAGAAACCCTGTCTCAAAACAACAACACCAAAAACCACCTGCTCTGGCACACCCCACCTGCCATCCCAATGTGGACAAAGGCATCCACAACTCTCCTCCTGGCTCTGGGCACCATCAGGAAACCTTCAGGAAGTTCTTCCCTGGATGTTAAGGAAAACCACTGTCTAACCACAACTGCCTTCTCTCACTCTGTAGACAACAGTGAGGGCAAAAATCAACTCCGTCTTCACACTTGCACAGAAAAACACAGCACAAACGTGCTGGACAGCTCCCGAGTGCAGTCATACACTAAGGTCTATAAACTTCCCTAGGGTTTTGGTTTTTTGAGAGCAATCTCCTTCTCAAACTCCAAATGTCCTTAAATAAAGATGGAAATCATTTATTAACAATGAGTACTTTTACCTGCACACGCGAGCTGGAAAATACAACTTCTGCCAAGACCGACACAGGTAGTGTGAGTGATCTATGACTCTGACCCAGTCAAGTTCATCCATGGACACTTCAATAAAGTAGGAATAAGACCTAGGAAGTAAAAGGAAAGAACAGGGCACAGTGATAACAGAAAACCAAAGTAAGATATTAAAATGTACCAAAATATAGAATTCTGTTTCAAAATGACATTTATCAAATTCAGGTAGCAATGAAAGCTGTATAAAAAAAAAAAAAAACTCTCCTTAGCATTTACTCAATGTATTGACATTTCCTCTCAGTTTGTCTTTCTGCCTTAATCAAATGATGAACTACATAAGAACAAAATGAAACGGAAGACTGTTTTTCTTCACATTGCCTAGATGCCTTGGTCATGCCCTATTAGCAGATTAATAAAGCCAAAAGGGAGGAAAGGAGAGACAGAGAGAACAGGAGCAGAATTGGGGAGGTTAGACAGAAGGGACAACGAACAGAAGCAGGCAAGTGCTCTTTCCTCCTTCCACGGCCCCTGGTCTAGGTGTTCTGCCAGCCCTTCTTGGCAGACAAAGTTAAGTGGAAGGGTGGAATGGTTCACCACAGGAGCCATCTTCTCTCCAGCCACCTCTCAGCCTCCTACCAAACCACACTTAAAAGCAGCCTGCTGGAAAATAAACATGGGGCGGGGAGAGAAGATAATGCTTGTTTCTTTTGGATGCAACTTAAAACTTGCCAGCTAATAACCTGGCTGTAATGAAAACAGCCCATCATCCTTCCCTAGGCAGCTGCCCAGGACCATTACATGCTGGTCCCATTCTGAAAACATCTGTACTTCCTTGTCATGAGCCAAATTTAAATTTGAGGTGCAGTTATTACTTGTACTGTAATATCAACAGGAACAATCTCGGAAGATTTAGGTGAGCATAAATGTCAGCCTGCAACCCACAGCTGTGGCCAGAAAAGGTCAGCTTATTTGGTGTCATCCCCTCACTTTCTGCTGTCCCCTCAACTCCCATTCATTTTATCGCTCAGCCTCAAACTGGTTATAACCTTTTATTGAACCTCTCTGGGTTATCAGTAATGTGGAATATAATTTTACAACACATCAGAATCTTTTTGGCTTAAGATTTTGAATTTTTCACCTTTACTTCAAATGTTAACAATGCTGTGAGAAAAGAACAGGTAAAGCTAAGGCCTCTGTGGATGGAATACAGACACTAAAACAAAGTGGCCGATGAATATTTAACATCATGGGAACAATGAGCAGTGCTTTAGGGTTCAAGCACACTAACCTTTTCCTTTATTATTTTTATACCAATTTCATTATTAATTAGATGAATGAAATACATAAAGCCTTTAGAAAGCCTACCATATACAAGTAATGGAAGTGCAATATAAATATTATTACACTGTTATTATTAACCAGGGATTCTTGAAAATGAGAAACATGAATTAACTCTAACCACTTCATCAGTCATGCACCAAATATCCACCAAGACACACATGAGGAAATGCACTCTTTTTGTAAAGGATTTCTTTTAGAGCACACATTACATGTGATTGTGAGCCACCCAATGTAAGTGCTGGAATCAAACTCTAGCCCTCTCCACAAGAGCAATACATGGATCTGAACTACTGAGCCATCTCCCCAGCCACATGAAGTATATTCTTAAAACAGAACAGAACTATCACCTAGGGATCTCAAAAACACACTACACATACAAATGCTGACTGACTCACCTTAAAAAGATTCCCTCAAATGATCAAAAACTTAGTGTGCTACCAGGACACACTCTCTCCCTTCCATGTGAGCCCTGTCACTACTACCACTGAACCAACAGGCCCAGACCCAAAAGGCACAGCAGGTTGGGTAGGCCTTAGGCTAAAAGTACTATAGAGACCACGTAATTCTGCTCATCACTGCTCTGGGGCTTCTGACACCATGAATGCACAGGCACAAGCAGACCAGAGTACGACAGAGGTGTTGGAAAGAAAGCACTCTTGGAGCTGCTAAGAAACTGGGTGCACGCTTCACTCCACTTCTTTCTCAATCTGACTTCATTCCAAGGATGCTTAGCTATGCACTAAAAGACAATTTCTTCAGTCATTCAATGACACATATTTTAAAGGTTTCATAATATCCAATATTAAGGAAACAAATAATGTTTACTTATATGGAAGGATGCCAGATAACATTTCAAAACTAATAGAATGTTTTAAACGCAGTGACGGAAACACGCTCGGCTTTAACTTCCTGTCTCAGGTAGTAAGTACATTTCATGGCACAGTGGAGCACACACATCTGTAATACAAGAATTTGGGAAACACAGCAAAAGGAATCCAAGTTTGAGATCAGACTAGGTAAATTATTAAGACTCTGTCTCTTAAGGAAGAAAAATAAAAAGTAGACGTAAGTTTTCCATATAGCTAGTCTATATTTTGTGAAGCTATGTTAAGACTCTGTAATGTGCATGTATGTGTATGAAACAGACAGGGAGAAAACAAATAAACACAGATACACACAAATTTTAGTAATGGGTAGTGGTGAGATTGCCAGCAATTTTTATTTTCTTCTTTGTGCTTTTCTGTATATCCCAAAACAAACACTTATTCAGTACTTGTATATAAGGAGGACAAAAGGGGGCTGGAGAGACGACTCAGTGGTTAAGAGCACAGGTTGCTCTTCAGAGGACCCAGGTTTGATTCCCAGCACACACATGGTGACTCAACAGTCTGAAACTCCAGTCCCAGGGTATCCATCACCTTATTATGGTGTCTCAGAGGCCAGATACTCATGATGCACATACATACATGCAATCAAAACGCTCATAATACACAAAATAAAACACCAAAAACTTTAAATTTTAAAAAGGACATTTTAAAGAAATATAACTTTTAATTCTTCCTCTACAACTAACCAAGAGAAATTAGCAGAATGATCACAAATAGGTCATTTAAACCTATAAAACCAAAGCGGATGGTCACTGAGCATCTAATAGTCTTTTCCAGTTCCTCTGGTCCACTTCCCTGCTAGAGAGTTGGGCTGAATAGTTTTAGGTCAACTTGACACAAGCTAGAGTTAACTGAAAAGAGGGAACCTCAATTAAAAAAAAAGTCTCTATAATGCAGCTGTAGGGCATATTCTTAATTAATAATTGATGGGGGAGCCCAGCCCATGGTGAGGGGTGTGAGCCATCCCTGGGCTGGTGGTCCTAGGTTCCATAAGAAAGCAAGCTGAGCAAGTCATAAGGAGCAAGCCAGAAAGCAGCCCCTCCATGGCCTCTGTATCAGCTCCTGCCTCCAGGTTCCTGCCCTGCTTCAGTTCCTGTCCTGACCTCCTTTGTAAACTGTGATATAAAAATGTAGCCAAATAAACCCTTTCCTCCCCAAGCTGCTTTGGCTGTAGTGTTTCGTCATAGCAATAGTAACCCTAAAACAGAGACTTTTTCTCAAAAACTACCCCCTTTGCCAGTAAATAGAGAAGCAGTGGGGGAGAGGAACCAAAGCAGATGACCAAAAAGTTAGGTCCTCTTCAGCAAATGCAACATCAGTGACTCAGGGACAGGAAGGCCTCACCGGCTGTCACGGTCCCACAGGAGGAGGCGTATGTGGTTGATAATGGATGGCTGGCCGAGCTTGATCTCAATGCCAGAGCGGCAGTCATCATCGATGGGATGCCTGGAAAATCCGTGATCCAAGTCATAATTTTGAGTGTCACCATCCAACAAGGCTGACTTCAGCTCTCCTTTCACAACCTGGGCTCCGTACTTCATAGTTGCGATGTTTTCTTCTGGTACTACAGTAAGAAACAGAGCAAGTGGTGTGGTGATTTTCATTATTCTGTACTAGTGAAGGGAAAGTGAACCTCTAAGCATTCCAGTATCTGTTGATACAACCTCTAGTTGATTCCAGTATCTGCATTTGATTTTAAGTTGCATAGGCAACTCTACAGAATTGGAGAATATAGAATGTCCACCAAGATTAAAATAGCTCAGTATTCAGACTGAATGTCACAACCACATCTATAGTGAGCCAGACACTAGACATTAAGAGAAAGTCAATACTAGAATCACAAGTAGCAGGACAAGCAATCCTCTCTGTTCATTCCGTTAACAGCTTTAAGCTAATGTCTGCTGATCAGAAACAGCACATCAGGTGACCTGAACCCGCCATCCAGACCCAGGAGAGGTGTCCAGCCAACAGGCCAAACAGGAGGAGAAACTCCAGTGCTGATCACTGTTAGTCACATACAGACAAGATGCATCAGTTTTCCACGTTGAGAAAATAAGATCCTACCTTAAAAGAAAATAAACATCACTTGATTTTTGTTGTTGTTTTAATTTATTTATTTTTCTTTTATGTGCATTGGTGTGAGGGCGTTAGATACCCTGAAACAGGAGTTACAGACAGCCGTGAGCTGCCAGGTAAGTGCTGGGAATTAAATCCGGGTTCTCTGGAAGAGCAGCCAATGCTCTTAACCACTGAGCCATCTCTCCAGTCCTGTTTTTTTTTTTTAATTGAAAATTCAGAAGCCTATAATCAGAATCAGTATTGTAGTTATCTTAAGCTCCCTCCTTTCTCCAATGAGAGATTAGTGTCTGGGACTTTAAAGTCATTTGTACATATCACGCTTCACAGGTAACGAAGGTGTCTCCAGGGACTGAAACATAAACCGGCAGTCTCCACGGAAAGACACGAGGCTGCACAGACATGCTCAGAGACTGAGTCATAATTTAAATCAAGGCAGTACCCTGAACTGGATATGTCACCTGGGAGAAATTACTCTTTCTAAGTGTCAGTTTCTTAAGAGGACAATGCTTGTCCCCTACATGTCCCCTGTAAGACTGAGCAGGTGTTTGTAAAGCATATAGCGTGCTCTTTCAGAAACACTCATCACTATGTTACTGCACGTATGTAAGAGAACTATGCAGGTTTCTCAGCTAGCACATACAGCTTGGCCATATGGTATGCAGGGAAAAGGTAGACTTATCATCATCAGGTGCACAAAGAAAAGGCAGGAGGAAGAATTCAGCACTGCAGATACAGTGAGAATTGGCTGGTGGAAGTTTACAAATAAAGACAAGTAACAGTGGCTCCAGAAGATGACAACATGTGCAGCTAAAAGCAACTGACAACTGGAGAAACGAAGCAAGTAGAGCAATGCTCAAGGGCTCCAGCTGCACCAACTACAACCTCCCACGGCCGATTCTGATCACTCTCCATACTCCTCCCGGACACTGCTGTACGCACTTACAAATATTAGCTCTTTGATTTAGTCCTCATATTGCTCTCAGAGCACAGTACAGCACTGCGGCCAGCACAGAGGAGTCATGGAAGCAAGAAAAGCTCAATGGACCTATTGCTCAGCAGAGCTGGTGTCAGACCCAGGCATCCAGGGGGTCCCACTGCTAGTTTAAGGCTCTGATCCTCCTTCATAGGCAAATTCTGATGGGACTATTAAGACAGCACAAGTTAAGACTGAGATATAGAGGGACTTGTGGCAAGCCTCCAAGCTTAGAAACTGAAGCCACCTTAAAAGAGCTTCCTTCAGTACTAAAATCTATCAAGCTCTGAATAATACAGCAGGTCCAAGAGTTTCTAATGATTACAGCTGAAATCTGAAATAGAAATGAAAGTTTATCACAAGTCAAAGTCTTCTTTTGAAGTCTATTTCAAGAGTACTTGTGCATTTTCTAGCCGTTCTCAACATGCTCATTCCTGGAGAGCATCTTTTACTTGGACTGACGACCATTTACACAAGTGGAAATCCCCTTGTGACAAGTAGGAGTACACTGCTAGATAAAAATACAGCTCCAATGTAATCTTTTTCTTCAATATCTACAGTTAAAGGATGAATTTAAAAGGAAAAGTCATCCTGGAAAATTTTAAACTACAAAAGTATTCAAAGCATGAGTATTCTTAGTACCTGTACCTCTCTATCCATGAACAAAAGAAAACTTTCAGAAAATAGAAGGCAGTAGCAGGAATTGAGCAAGATCATAAATAGCAAACAAAATGTTCTTTACATTTATGATTTATAATATATTTTATAGCCATTAAGAAAAAAATGACCTTTTCATGGCGG
>JAQHUG010000235.1:2455097-2496115 GCA_028555095.1 Dicrostonyx torquatus | reverse complement strand
CAGAGCCAGCTTCTCCAATACCAGCAGAGCCAGCTTCTCCAATACCAGCAGAGCCAGCTTCTCCAATACCAACAGAGCCAGCTTCCAAACCATCAGCCTAAGAATGGATCTGAGCTGTTCGGCCTTGTTTCCCAATGGAAAAAAAAAATGTGTTAAAATAATTATCCGCATGTTTGGATAGTTCTTAGAAAATAATCTCTTTACAAATCTGCTAGGAATGTATTGTGTTTCCACAGTATTTCTATTATTGGTTTTACTATCTAAATACTATAAAAGTCAGAAAATATCCTGCTATTTAACCATTACTCAATGATTTTGATTGCCAAACACTTTCATAATCTATTCCTTGAGCTCTGCCTGAATGCCTCCAAAATGAAAAACTTACCCTGATGAGTAATAGTCGTAGAAAACACATCATTCCAGAACTGAGTGCCTTAGCTATTTCCTCCCCAAGGAATCTCCCAAGGAAATAGAATCCAGTGCTTACACATGGGCTGACCAAGAAACCAGTAACTGTATGAAGTGCCAAATATACCTAACACCTACATCCACGATCCAACCCATCTTCACCAAACCCAGCTCTAGGGCATATCAGCCAATCATAGGAAAGGAGAGGCACTTACATAAGAGGATACAAAATGAGGGCTTGGGAAGTGTAAAATTCACCCTCTTACACAGCTAGGCCGACCTTCAACTGCCCCCCTAATTGCTTCCCAGACTCTGCAGTTTGTTCTCTACAGCTACACCATTCTGTCTCTCCTGCCTTTACCTCAAACCACTAACACTGCACGTGTTATCCCTTCAAACATAATGCATGATTCCCTTTAGACTCTTCATGAACTCACACGATTTACATCCAAAGTCCTCTCAATTGCCATTTGCCTTGACTATCTGGCATCATGAGACAGCATAACTGCCGCTCCATGCAACAGCTCTCCCCTCTGACCAGCTTCTGTGGACTTCCTGTATCTGTGCTGCCTCCCTGCCTTTCTAATTCTTTCTCCACCTGAAGCCTCCGGCCTACACGTCTCCAAGTCTTGAAGCTTGATTCTTTTACTCCTTATTCTTACCAGATTTCAACTCTTTTGGTCACTAGCTTTGACCGCTCCCCGAATACCACAGCATGCTTTGATCCAGCAAGCATTCACTTGTTATACACTGCTCAGTGTGTTAAATGGTCAGGATAAAAGACCAAAGCTGGGTGATGGTGGCACACGCCTTTAATCCCAGCACTCGGGAGGCAGAGGCAGGCGGATCTCTGTGAGTTCGAGACCAGCCTGGTCTACAAGAGCTAGTTCCAGGACAGGCTCCAAAGCTACAGAGAAACCCTGTCTCGAAAAACTAAAAAAAAAAAAATCAATAAATAAGACCCACAAAAAACACTGTCTTTAAAACTCAAAGTAAAGGAAACTGTTTACCAGAACATGGTGAATATAACAATTCATACAATGACATACAGAGATGAGGGGGAAAAGAAACCATATGCCATATTTACACAAATTATTCCAATTAATCCTCATAACAATACTGAGTTAGAAAACTAAAACTCAATTTATCGCCAGATCATACAGCTAATGACTAATTTAGGACTTAAAATCAAATTTGTCTGGCTGAGGGACTCAGGAGACAGCTCAGTCTACAGAGTGCTTACCAAACCAGCAGTGAGAACCCAAATCATTTCCCAATGCCGCCATAAAAAGCTGAGTCTAATGGCCCAGAACAGACCGGTGATCCCGGGGGTCTGCCGCCAGCCAGTCAGCCTACTTAGCGGGGGCCCCAAGCCCCAGGCAAAGAGCAGGTCTCAGAATCAAGCTGGATGACTCCCACAAGGTAATGCCTGAGGCTCTCCTCCGGCCTCCACATTCTGTGCACATATATACATGTATGTGCACCCACAAAGTATGTGAGGCCAAAGAACTAGTGTGTCAGTTGAAAAGCAATCTAGACCCGACAACTCGGGATGCAAATGTAGGCTCAGGACTTCTATTTAGGGCCCAGTCAAGAAAGGTACCATTCCAGGAAATGGCAAACATCCAGAAGCTGAGTAACCAAAGCCACGCTCAGCATCTCCCAGCAGAAGGACTGCCTGCCTGAGGACATGAAAGGCCCTGAGCTTTAGCTGACACTTTTCACTGTCTAAGACAATGAGGCCTCGGGATTGCTGGTTTCTTAGATTTAGAAAACCACAATGCAATCCTCCCATCACCAAGCTCTAACTTCCTGAAACCCTGTCTATACTCTGTTCCTTTCCACTTCTCTGCCATCACACATTGTGTCAGTCAAGCAGATTAAATTCCTTCCTCACTGGTTTTCTGGAATCCAGTTTAAACTCTTCCAAACCATCCAGGAGAGCCCCACTACAGTGTGCAGGCCACTCTCAAGTAAGCTTCTCATTGTAGAGAAAAGAGATTTGAGTCAGCTTTCAAAGATCTCCATGATCTGTTTGAATTGGCACGCAGCCATTCGCTCACACGGCAGCACACCCTCCTGTTCTATCAAGCGTTTTCGTCCTGGCCTCTCAGATACACAACTCTATTAATCTCACCCATCCTCCTAACTGGCGCTCAGTCAATGACAATGCCACTCCAACCAAGGAGTTTCCTGCCTTCCCCTCAATCATTCTATGCCACCTTTTCCTGAAGTTACACCATGTTACCTATTTCAACACTTTTGTTTTTAGTTGGTCACAGGCCTTCTCTCTTCCGCGATGAAAGTGGAAGAGTCAAAGGCAGAGGTTGCTCTTTGCACTTCTGCTGCATAGCTTAATAGTTTAATAGGATAGTTTAATAGGCACAGCCTACAGAGGCGAGTGACATCAAGTTCTCAGCGTATCATCCTTCTGTGTGACTTTGGGCAAGTCACCCAATTCTCTGTCTCATTTTCTTCACTTGTGAAACAACCAATTAGAACTAGGCAGTGTGTCTCCTCTATGGACATGAGAATGGAGTGGATATAAAGCCTGGCCCTGACACAGAGTGTGGTAATCCATAACTGCTATTATTTCATTTGCAAATCGGAATACTGTTACTATCAGCAACCACTGTCACCACTACTTAGAATCTCCACCTAAAGAATTAGGCACTCATCTTGGGTACAGGAAGGAGGGAGGAGGAAAAGTCTTAATTTGACAAGCAACTTTTCAGGAAAGTGTCTACCAACATCCTGAGGAGCAGATGGAAAGTGTGTCCAGGAATGAGACAACAAATAGCTGTGCTAGCTCATCCTGTCAGGAAGAACGACAGGAAGAGACACCACAGGAAGCAGAGCTAGGTCCTCTCGGCCTCAGCATATGCTATGCATACCTGCACCAGGGCTCTCTAGCTGGAGCTCTGCAGTTAGGAGTAGGTGAGAAGGAGAACCAGATACTTACTGAGCATGCCTCTGTAGTTGAGGTCCATATCCCGGCTCTCTGAACGCACTTTAATGGCATCTAGAATAGCGTCTGGAGACAACAGCCCTGAAGGTCTCACGACATTCAGAAGCTCAGTGAGGCTCATCAGCGGTAAACGCACAGCCTGCATGATTTCAGCATGGTTCTCCTTTGCATTGTGCTTACACCAGTTTAACAAGGCTAAGAAAATATCTTTCTCAGGAGCAGCAAACGAATCTCTTAAAACGATGTTCAGAAGAGCCGTCTGCAAAGGATAAACAGGGAGCATAAAAGTCAGCATGGAGCACAGCCATAGGCATAACCAGTCAGCAGAACTTGGCCAGACAATGGGTAGCAGTCCTTCCCTTGTGTTTTGCTCTTCCTATCTGTCCAGATATGTGAACAAGCAGCAATAATACTTCGGGTGCAGCAGCTCATGCTTGTAATACCAGCATTTGGAAGGTTGAGGGTCTAAGGTCAGCCTGGGCTACATGGTGGTTCAAGGACAACATGGGTTACTTTAAAAAAAAAAAAAAAAGAGCAGCACCTTTCCTAACTCAGGCTTTTAGTACCACTATATAAAGCAATTAGTCTTTCCCCACACATCTATACCCATCTTTTGTTGTTCTAAAGAGATTTACTCTATTAATTTTTAAAGTTATACTACAGAGTAAATAAATTTTTCATATACTATGTTGCTCATATTTGTAACAGTCCTCTGCTCGACTCCCCATTCCTCTGCCCATCTTGCTGGTGCCCTGACTGCCTCTGCTTCCATGTCATGTGTATTCCATTACCCCACACATACACACACCTTTTCTCCTACATTCTGTCTTAAGATCTTCTTCCCTTTTCATAGTCCCCTTTCTAGTTTCACGGCCTACACCTACTACACAAGCCAGAGTCATCCGGGAAGAGGGACTCCCAATAGAGAAAATGCTCCACCATAAGACTGGCCTGTGGGGCATTTTCTTGATTAATGATTGATGAGGAAGGACATAACATCCTGAAAGCAGTGCCACTCCCTATACAGATGGGTTCTGGGTTATACAAGACAGCAGGCTAAGCAAGCCTTGGGGAGCAAGGCAGAAGGCAGCATTCCTCTAGGGCCTCTGCCCCAGTTCCTTCTCCAGGTCCCTGCCCTGACTTCCTGCAGTGATGGGGTGTGACCTGAGAGTTGAAGCGAAATACACCCTTTCCTCCCCAAGGTGCTTTTGGTCATGGTGTTTTATTAAAGCAACAGAAACCAAACTTAGAAACCCAGTCCCTAACATGTGCACATTTATATACATATGCATACAATGTAGGGGCCATTATAAGAGCAACAGGTGAAATCTCTTTCTCAGTCTGGTTTCTTTCAACTAATGTAATGATTTTCAGTTCTCCCATTTTGCTGCAACTGTCATTATTTCATTTTCCTTTTCAGCTGAACAAAATCCCATTGTGCTTCTGTGCCACATCACTTATCTGGCTGTTGATGGACCTCTAGACTGGCTCCATATTGCAGCTACTGCAGACAGTGCAGTAATAAACCTGTATGTGCAAGTATCTCTAATATGCTGGTTTAAGTCCTTTTGGTTTTATATGCAGGAGTGGTATAGTTTGTAGCCATCCTCTTATAAAACAGCAAGAACAAAAATGACAAACTGAATGTGTGTGCGTGTGTGTGCATGTGCATGCATGTGTGTATTCTTTGAGAAGCTGTACATTTGTAATTCAGTAAGATAAGCCTAGAGTTAAAAATTCAAAACCTGTTTTACAGTACTGCTGCACTATCATAGTTTAGTCCTTGGCTCTCTGGACTGAATTCCATAAACACTGACACACCCATGAAAATTCCTTACTTACAGAAGTTAAATGGGATAATTTAAAAAAAAAATCAGTTCTTTCAAATCAAGATACATAGCTCTTTAAATACACGTAGACAAATACTGAGAGGGACAGAGAGCCACGGCTCCAGGTTCGATGGCAGATTTAAGTGACAATTTTAGAGTGGTAAACTGTAAACCAGGAAGAGGAGGAACCCCAGCAGTGACTTAAGAGACACCCACTGGCACTTCAGAGCTCAATTTTCCCTCTGGGCCACTGACTATATCCCAGCCCTAAAGACTCTTTCCTTTTGTCAAAAGAGAATTCCTAGTTATATTCTGTATCAGAGAAATGCATAACCAAAGAACGGTGTTCAGTACAACAAAAAAGAATCTTACGTGATATTAAAACCAAGACCAGTCTCTGCTGCACATAAAACTTACCAGAGAAACCTTGGAAAGGGAAAGAAAAATGGAACCAATAATCTTTAAGAACTAAAGTCCCAGAAGCCAGTCCTAGACCAGATTACTTCGAGACCAAGGACTTTTATCTTTGATTATAAAACCACTGTGATGTGGTCACCATGTAAGTACAAATAAAAAAAAACACCCGCTGGGAAATCAAAGGCAGACAGAACACACCTTGGAAAGGGAGAGGAAGCCTTCACTGACAAGCACCTCCTGAGCATTTCTGTCCATGAACATGCAGCACATACAAGTTAACTTGGGCAGTGAGTAGAGACTGGCAACATCAAAAGTCATACAGACATTCTGGATGTTAAGGATGGTGCAGAGATACTCAGAGGTAGAATCCTCTAGCTCTGGAAATCCATATTTATGAGCCAGGCTCAAAAAATCCAGCAGCACCTCCTCCTTCTCATCTGTGAGTGTCGCCCGCCCAGTGTAGATGTATTTGAGCAGCATTGTGAACGCTTCTGCAGTGGTGTCCTGGAGAGGGATTTCTGCTTCAGGCTGAGACTCCCGCATCCCGCCATACAGTAACGCTCTGCACACCAGAGAAGAAACACAGTTGGAAAACTTCAAATACCATTTGTTACAAAATACATGTAATAATGGTTATCAATACTATACGCGTATAATAAATTTGCTTAATGATATAAAGATTCAGGTGGAGAACACAAGTGATTGTAAATAGTTTCTTTTAAAGAATTTAAAAACCATTTTGAATTAATATCAAACATGTGAGCTAAATGAGGTACCCTGAGAACTCAAGATTACATGGAAAGTTGGAAGTCATCATTTGAGAGGAACAATGCACTCAATATAAAGATGTTAAAGTTTAGAAAGTGGGACGGGACAGGAAGGGGGAAAAAACAAAACACATTACACACTTACCGAAAATATTGGCACCTAGCTGCTAAAATTACCCTGTGGGCAGGAAACCGCTTCTTTTCCACAACAAATGTGACATCACCATATTCTTCACCAATCAACAAGGCACCAATGTGCTCAGACAAAATGTGCACATGGTCGATTTCCCCCACTGCAGTAAAGGGGCGAAGAGGGTGGCTGTTACTCATCGTGTGGAATAGATGATAGTCACTGACCTGTCACACAGAGGAGGAGCATGGATTAGTGAGGAAAGGGTGCAGACACAGAAAACCGCACTCCATCAGCCAACCAAACTTTACCCCAGAGTTCATCAGCAATGATTTTTTTTTTTGGGGGAACAATCTTCAACTGTGTAATCTAGGCTGGCTTAGAAGTCACTATAGTTCAGGCTATCCTAAAACTCACCCTCCTCCCACCTCAGTCCAAAGCGTCAAAGGTTTCCATTTTATTTCATGTTATTATTATTATTTTGTTTGTTTTTGTTGTTTGAGACAGGGTTTCTCTGTGTACCCTGGCTGTCCTGAAACTCACTCTGTAGACCAGGCTGACTTCAAACTCACAGAGGGGATGCCTGTCTCTGCCTCCTGAGTACTAGGATTAAAGACATCCACCACCACTACCCAGATGGTTTCCTTTTAATTAATCTGCTTATTTTAAGAAGCAGTTCAACCTTTTTTAACTAACTCCACGACCTTCACTGCCTCATCACACTAGGAAAGCAGAATGCCTGGATATGCACATACTAGTAGTGCTAGGAGCCACCGCAATCTAGACACACTGGCTCTATGCCACACAGCACCTCATGGAAAGGAGAGCCAACCAGCAGAGAGGGCCTACACTGATCACAGACTGATTTTGAAAGGCTGGATACAGCTACACCCAGGAAAGTCTTTCAAGTACAACTCTAGTAATACATTACAGATTAAATTTAATATCATTCCATGTAAGCAATTTTGGTCTGAAACCACCTTAAATAATTTATAAAAAACAATCTTCTGTGGTCACAAAAGTGACTTACTTTATTAATAAAAATTTACAGAAACATCACAGTGCTCTTCCAAAATGAGAATCAATCTGGCATAGTCTATAAACTGCTACTTCTCGGCCTGGTGAAGTGCCATGAACTAATACCACGACACTCAAGAGGCCGAGGCGAGATTACGGGTTCAAGACCAGCATAGTAAGACTTCTATTTCATACTTGTGACTCTAATTATCAGGTTGATGGCAAATACCAGAATACCACTATATTTATAGACACTTCCTTGCCTTTATGTGCAGTCTATAAAAATAAATGAAAATCAAGGGGCTGGAGTTTGAGTAACATATTCAAAAGGGAAGTTAAGACCTTAGGAAGCTAGAACTGCTCTTAAGTTTTTATTGGTAAGCATGCCTTTTTCAGACGGAAAAACTCAGCAGATACATGAGGCTCTTCACTAGCATTCAGACCCCAGGTAGAAGAGGTGCCTGGTGGCTCAGAAGTAGTCTCTGTACTGCACAGAGACCAGGGAAACTGAGCCATATAAACAGTCTTCACTGAACTCTCACCGTCTTCAGCAGTCTGTTTTAACCAGCATTAAAGGCTGAAGAGCTCTCATCTTCAAACTTCCATACCAGATCTGTTACTAGCAAGGTGTATGAAGTCTGTCTCCCGTGTCTGCAGGGAAACCTTCATGAACAAAGCTCTTAAGCTGCTTGTGATCACATGACCAGCCCAAAAGAGAGACTACCAACAGCAAGAGCTGTGATGAAAGAACAAAATGGATGACTGGCAGCATCCTCCCCTGTTGCCAAAGGGTGGTGGTTTGAATAGACCGGCCCCCATAAGTTTCATACTCTTGAATAAGTCGGTACTGTTTGGGAAGGATTAGGCATGTCACTGGGGGAAGGCTCTAAAGTTTCAAAAGACTGTTCCATTCCCAATGTGCCTGTGCCTACCTACAGTCTGTGACGTGGGCTCTCAGCTGTTCCTCCACCATGCCTTTGTACCACCATCACAGACCCTAACCCTCTGAACCACAGTCCCATTACATGCTTTCTTTATAAATTGCCTTGCTCAAGGTGTTTCATCACAGCAATGAAAAAGTAACTAGTACACAAAACAAACCCCCTTTCCTCAATTGCAGCTTCCACTTCAAAGAGTCAAAACTTAGCCATCTTCAGTTATTTGTATGGGAAAAAACAAATTCAGTTTAATAGGACCAACTTGGAAGCATTAGCAACAGGAAATGTGTGCTACAACATTTAACATAGAAGTTGGGCCACTTTCTATAAAGGTTCCATAGTAGTTACTTCAGGCTTTGTGTACTACACAACACTGTCATACATACTCAAGTCTGCCTTAAGAACTAAAAAGAAGCCCTAGGCAGTAAGTAAATGAATGACCATGGCTGCGGTCTAATAAAGCTATTGAAAAAAGAATGGTATGGTGTCTGGGGAATGAACTCATTACAAGCATAAGGGCCTGGGCTCAATCCCCAAAAATCCACATTAAAAAGTGTTGTCCTCTTTTTTAATGGTTGCTGCCTTTTAAGCTAGGCAGTACTAGTCAGCAACTGCAACTCCGTTGTAGGCAGAAAGAGCAGCAGCCTAAGGAAATTCTGTTCCCTCAGACACCGACTCTTTCAAAGAAACCAAGAGAATTTACCTAAATTTCTGTCCTGCTAAAGCACTCAAGATTCAAAGGCTGAGGTAGAATCTTGCTTCCCAGAGAGGCAGAATAGCAAGCAGCTCACCTAGCTCATCTCCCAAGAAGTCCTCCTCGTGCCTTTTCTCGCCCCTCCTTAGAAACCCTTCTCTACCCGCTCCTCCCTACAGCTTCCTGTCAGTTAGTTGCTGATGCAACCTCCGGACTGCAGGTGAGTTTTATTTAATCAAACACATCTTTGCATCATTAAACAAATGTTCTGGAGTATAAACAAAAGTAACACACCTTAAAATAATAATCTACAACATATGGGGGCTGGAGAAATGGCTCAGAGGTTAAGAGCACTGGCTGCTCTTCCAGAGGACCTAGGTTCAATTCCCAGCAACCACATGGTAGATCACAGCTGTCTGTAACTCCAGTTCCAGGGGTTCTGACACCTTCACACAGACACACATGCAGGCAAAACACCAATGTACATGAACTAAAGATAAATAAATCATTTTAAAAAAACAAAAAATAGGATATGATGAACACAGATTGTAATCCCAGCACTGGAAAGCGGAGGGCTCTCTGGCCGTCCAGTCTAGCCTACTCAGTGAGCTGCAGGCCTCTGAGAGCCGTGCTGAAGAAAGGAAGGGGGAGGGAAGAAAAGAAAGAAGGTAGATAGTGCTTGAGGATCGATTAAGACCTAAAATTGTCCTCTGATCTCTACAAACATAATACACATACACAAAGAGATACACACATACAGACAGACACACACAGAGATCCTCTCCCTGCCCCCTACTCTCTCATATTTAAAGAGAAAACGGATTTGGTCAAAGGTCACAGTCGCCATGTGCTTGACTAACGTGATCAAGAGCTCCAGATGAAGGATCAAACAGGGTTTGAGATTTGTTTTCTGGTAGTTTATCCCGCTGATAGGCAAAGGCCATGGTTGCTTCTTATGTTGGCCAAACTCTGAAAGCTACTAGATTCTGACTTCAAACTCCATCCCTCGCAACAGGACTGCTCCATCACTCTGCCACTCCAAATCAAACAGACATTTGCACTGAGAGGAGGCACTGCATGTGGCTCATGAATATCCTCCAGTGTAACACCTCTTAGCATTTATCTAAGTCATGGCCAGGACTCAACCCACTGCTAATGACTCTGGCTGAACAATGACTGGTTTTCAGTTAACTAGCTCAGTGAGATATTTACAATTCATCAACTGACAAATCATGAGCATTAATTCTGAATATGTAAATATCTGCCTTAATGGGTTCACCAGATCTTCACTTCTCAATACATATAATTTCATTTTGCTAAATTTACATTTTAATTATGTTTTTCCAAGTGGAAATATAAAGTGAATAGTGCTGGATATAGAAAACAGCCACTTAGTGTGGAATAAACACAATTTTTATTGGCGTATAGAAATAATTTTAATTAGACCAATGATTCTCAACAAGCTTGCCATACACTGGAACCACACAGGAAGCTCAGAAAAATGGAAATAAGACGCTTGAGTCCCACCCTTCAGAGAGTCATATTTAATTAGTCTGGAATGGAATACAGATACCGGAGTCACCATACTAAAGTGATTCAAATGAGCAGCGTGGAGAAGAACCATCAGTTTACACTGCTGTGGATTCATGGTTTGAATGTGGTTTGTGCTTTGATCAGTGTCACAGAATCAACAGGTGATGGAATCAGGAGGCAGCAAGGAACCTTTAAGAGGTTAGCCAGCCCTTTGGAAAGTCTTGAGGTCACTGAGCACAAAGGGATTAAGGCAGTTTTCAAGGGACACTTTGGCAGTTTTCTCAAGAGTTGCAGCCATGGCAAGCTTGGGTCCACTAAGCTCTCTGGCTTCCTGTTTCAAGACATCTTTCAGGTTCTCCCACATGTGTTCCCATCATTGTAATACTAGCTTGCTAGCATGAGCTCCTGGGCCAATGGCAGAACTAGGCCCTTGAACTTCCAAAATTGTAAGTTAAATAAATCTCTTCTTTATAAAGTTAGCCTACTTCAGATATCTCATATAGTTAATTATACAAAGCCAATACAATTTACATTCCCTAGGTACACAAGTTCAAAAGCAAAATATGTCCAAAAGAAAACAGGTTCTGTCTTAGGTTAAAATTGCTGTGGTAAAACACCATGACCAAAAGGAACTCAAGGAGAAATGGGTTTACTTCACCTTACAGTGGACAGTGCATCAAGAAGGGAAGTCAGGGCAGGAACTCCAGGAAGAAACCTAAGCAGGACCTGAAGCAGAGACCACGCAGAAATACTGCTTACTAGCTTCTTCTCCCCAAGACTTACTTGCTCAGTCCACCTACTTATACCACTCAGAACCACCTGCCCAGGACCATCCTCAATGGGCTGGGCCCTCCCAGATCAATGAAGAAAATGCCCTAAAGACTTCTCTACAGGCCAATCTGATGGAGGTATTTTCTCAATTGAGGGTCCTCTTCCCAGATTTCAGCTTGTGTCAAGCTGTTGGGGGTGAGGGGGACTAACCAGAACAAATTCTACTTTGATATTATTGCAAAGAGACAAATATATGTATATTTGCAGAAAAATATTTTTATCAATAAGCTAGATTATCTACAAACTGATAGTTTGTGTGTATTTCACATGCATTTTTTTAAAAAGCCTACTTTAAAAACTACATGTCAATATTTTTAAGTCACCAATTTTCACTTGATAAATAATAAAACTGGGGGGAAAGGACTCAAGTTTGTGGAACTGAGCACTGACATGGCAGCTTCTACTCTCTGCATTACGCTGCATTAGCCACACATGTCACATCACATTCAGAATTTAATAGGAGATAATTTCCACACTCATGATGTGGGTGTATAGTAAATGATTATTTTCTCAAGTTACATCTTATAACTCTGCCACTCTGTCTTTTAATGCTTATTTTGCCCTGCCATAGAAAATCAAGACACTTCAGCCATAAAACAAGAAGAGACCGTGTAAAGTGACAAGATAGAACCATTGAGACAGAAGAGGACAATGCGGGGGGGGACAGGATAGAGTCTTCATAATCAATGAGAGCCAAGTATAAAACTGCCATAAGGACATAAGAAAGCCTCTTTTTTATTTTTTTAAAGATTTATTTATTATCTACCCAGTAATTACCTGCACGTACACCTGCAGGCCATAAGAGGACACTATACCTTATTATGACAGTAATGAACTACCGTGTGGTTGCTGGGAATTGAACTCAGGACCTCCGGACGAGGAGCCAGTGCTCTTACCCTCTGAGCCATCTCTCCAGCCCCCATAAGGAAGCCTCTTACAGTGTATGCTAACTGACAACAAATTGAAACAAATTTAAGATAGAAGTTTTGAAAAGTCTGTACAAATACACATCATTATTGAGGCAAACAGTCCCAAAGACAGCTGGCTTAAACTCCCTTTCCCTAACACAAACATCTGCCCTGTGGCAATCCATTTCTCCTCCCCTTAAATCTGGAGTTGGAGTCACTTTAACCAACAGAAAATGAGGTTCCAGGCCTAAGCCTTTGGGAATCTGACAGCATCTACTTTTGTGCCTTTGGGAAACCCTGAGCTGCTCAGGCCATGCGAACAGGCCAGATGGAAGTAAGAGGCCCTGAGATTATTCACAGATGAGTAATGAACCCAGGGGAAATGAAAACCAACATATATTTCCAATCAATTCCTTCCAACCTGCTCAGTCATCAGCTGGGCTGAATGTGTAAGGATGCTCCAACTCAAGCAGGTGCCATGTGGTCTAAACATAAGCTAGGCCCTGATTAAATCTGTTCAACAGAATTATATTCAATATAAAATGGCTATCTATATAAGCCATTAACTTTTAGGGAACTTTGTTACATAGTATTACATGAGAATTAGTGATTCTAATGAACACTAAGCCAAATGGCAGGATACAAAAATCAACAGGTTTTCTATATGCTAATAATAAAACTGTCAAGAAAAACTCAAAAAAGAAAATCTCATTCACAGTCATCTTGTCCTCCGTGACAGTGAGAGGACCCTGTCAAAGCAACAAGCGATAGAATTGCAAGGGAACAAGCCTCTACGGCATGCCTGTGAAAGACTGTCTAGATTAGATTATCTGATGGGAAAAGGCCCATTCTAAATGTAGGTGACAATATTCTATGAATGTCCCAAATGAATAAAATGGAAACAGAAAGCTGAGCAGCAGCATTCAAGATATGTATAATGTGGTGATTTGAAAGAAAATGGTCCCCAAAGGGGGTGGGTGACATTATTAGGAGATGTGGCTTTGTTGGAGTGGGTGTGGCCTTGTTGAAGGAAGTTATGTCACTGTGAAGGTGAACTTTGAGATCTCATTTATGCTCAAGCCACACCCAGTGTCTCAGACCACTTCCTGTTGCTTGAAAGATGTAGAACACTTGGTTACTTCTCCAGCACTATGACTGCCTGCACACCACCATGCTCCCTGTCATGATGACAACGCACTGATCCTCTGAATCTGTAAACTGTCACCTCAATTAAATGTTTTCCTTCATAATAGCTGCTGTGGTCATGGTGTCTCTTCATAGCAATAGAAACTGTAACTAAAATACACAGCAAAGAAAACAATCCCAGCAAGGGACAGCGAGGATCGCATGTAGTTTCTGCAAAGCAAAGTAATAATCAACGATCTGAGGACACAGCCAGAGTGGCGGGAGAGCTTCCTAGTGTACAGTCAACAGAGGATAGATCTAGAAACTACTGACGACTCCCAAACATAGCTTCAAAAATCCACAAATCAGCCAATTAGTAGCCAAACTAATGAACTAAACAGTCATCTCTCGCAAGTAATACAAATAGCCAATACATATTTGGAAGTGTTCAGTATCCTTAGCCATCAGGGAGATGCAAATTAAACCTATTCTGGCCAGCAGGAAAAGCTAATATTAAGGAACCAAAAGGCACTGGAGAGAGAGCTCAATGATTAAGAACCTGTACTGCTCTCGCAGAGGACGAGAACCTAAGCTGAGTGACTTACAACTAAACATGACCCTAGCTTTAGGAGATCCAATGCCCTCTCCTGGCCTCCAGACACCTACCTGCACTCATACGCACATATCTTCACACAGACATATTCACAGAGTCCAAAGCTAAACAAATCTTCTTTAAAAATTCTACTATGCAAGAACTATATCAGGAATCCCAACAACCAGTCCTGGGCGCAATAATTCACCACGAGGTCTCTCACGGCTTAGTCCAGTTAATATTCACTGTCATGTTCTGTTGCTATAAAAGTACACAAGAAAATTATGCAGGAGCTGGAGAGATGGCTCGTTGATTAAAAACAATTGCTCTTCCAGAGGCCCCAGGTAACACTACATGGCTACTCACAACTACCTGTAATTCCAGTTCCAAGAGATCTGATGGCCTCTTCTGGCCTCCATGAGTTATTAGGTAGGTAGACAGTATACATATATACATGCCAGTAAAACATTCATGTACATCAAATAAATTATTTAAAAGAAAAAAATCAGAGAAAATGGATCCATGAGGCAAAGCCTACAGAAAAGCAGGCACAAGCTTCCTGAGATGCTCTCCGAATGGAGTCATAGACAACACAGACCGAAAGTTCCCAACCAGGGAAGTTAGAAACTCAATGCCCCGGAGTAAGGGAACACTCCTCCATTGTACATTGGGAGTGTACAGCTACTTTGGAAATCAGAAAATTGGGAATCAATCTACCTCAAGATCCAGCAATACCACTCTTAGGCATACCCAAAGGAGGCAAATTCACACCACAAGGACATTTGCTCAACTATGTTCATAGCAGCATTATTCAGAATAGCCAGAAATTTCAAACAATCTACATGCCCCTCAACCAAAGAATGAACAAAGAAAATGTGGTCCATTTACACAATGGAGTACTGCTGGTGGTAAAAAAAAAAAAACAATGCCATCTGGAAATTTGTAGACAAATGGACAGAACTAGAAAAAAACATCCTGAGTGAGGTAATGGAGACCCTGGAATATATTCACTATAAGTGGTTATTAGATGTAAAGCAAAAGATAACCAACCTATATTCCATGACCCCAGAGAATAATGAGCCTAGAGTCCATGACCCTAGAAAAGCTAGGTAACAAGGAGAACCCTAAGAGAAATATACATGGATCCCCCTGGGAAGAAGAAATAAACAAAGACTCCTGAGAAAATTGGGAGGGAGGGAGAAGGGAAGGCAGAAGGGGAGGGGGACAGAAGAAGGGAAGTAGGGAGGAGAACATGAGGGAATGGGATGGCCGAGATGGGGGAAGGACAGAGAGGAAGAACAAGGAAAAACATACCTTGATTGAGGGAGTCATTATAGGGCTAGCAAGAAATCTAGCACTAGGGAAATTCCCAGGAATCCACAAGGATGACCCCAGCTAAGACCTTAAACAGTAGTGGAGAGGATGCCTGAACTGGCCTTGCCCTTTAATCAGATTGATGACTATACTTGTCTGATGTGGGATTCCCCTCTGTGTCCTATGAATATGTTTTATTACCATTGCTTTTTTTAATTTATTTTTTATTATACTCCATTCTGAACCATTGGGTATTAAAGAAGCTGTTTTGGCCAAATGGCTTAGTAAAGCCAGGTGGGAAATCTGAACAGAGATATAGAGAGAAAGTAGGCAGAGTCAAGACAGACACCATGTACCTGTAGAAGACAGAAGCTGGACCCTTACCAGTAAGCCACAACAATCTTGCCAATACATAGATTAATAGAAATGGGTTAATTTAAGATGTAAGAAGCCTGAACTATTGGCCAAACAGTGTTGTAATTAATATAGTCTCTATATGATTATTTGGGTCAGGGTAGCCAGGAAATGAACCAGCAGTCTCCGTTTACACTTGTCATCACAGAAACTTCATCCAACAACTGATGGAAGCAGATGCAGAGATCCACAGCTGGCACTGGGCCTAGCTCCCAGAGTCCAGTTGAAGAGAGGGAGGAGCGGTATAATATGAGCAAAGGGGTCAAGAGCATGATGGGATACCACCAGAAACAGCTGACCTGAGCTAGTGGGAGCTAACTGACTCCAGACTGACAGTGGGTTAACCTGCATAGGCCAAACTAGGTCCTCCGAATGTGAGCAACAGTTGTGTGTGGAAGGGGCAATATATAGGGCCACTGGCAGTGGGACCAGAATTTATCCCTAATGTTTGAACTGGTGTTTTGGAGCCCATTCTATTTGGAGGGATACCTTCCTCAGCCTAGATATAGGGCAGAGGGCCTTGGTCCTGACTCAGTGATGTATGTGCCAGACTTTGTTGACTCCCCATTGGAAGCCTTACCCTCTCTGAGGAATGAATGAGGGGTGGGGTGGGTGAAAGGTGGGAGGAATGGGAGGAGGGGTGGGAGAGGGAACTGGGATTGGTATGTAAAATGAGAAAAGATTGTTTAAAAAAGGAAGGAAGGAAGGAAGGAAGGAAGGAAGGAAGGAAGGAAGGAAGGAAGGAAGGAAGGAAAAAACTCAATGACCAGAGTGCTTAGTGGGTACTTCCCACATGGGTAGTTCCTGCCTGAAATGGATGTAAATTCCTGAGTCTCACAAGAGAGCAGCCAACGCAGCTGTTCGGTTTCCCCATAGTCGACAACAATCTAAATTGCCAGGTGATGTGGGAGTGTTCTCCTGTATTTTGTATTACTCTTATTGGTTGAATAAAGAGCTGACTGGCTTATAGATAAGTCAGCCCTTGGGTGGACGGAGTAGACAGAACAGAAGTTCTGAGGAAAAGAAGAAAAGTGAGCCAGTTGCCATGAGGCCCCCGCCGCAGAGGGAAGTACCGTAGAACCGTCCGGTAAGTCACCCACCTCGTGGTGACATACAGACTTTTATAATGGGTTAGTTTATGAGGTGAGGGCTAGCCGGGAAGAGGCTAGAGATAATGGGTAAGGCAGTATTTAAATGAATCCAGTTTGTCATGTGGTTATTTCGGGTGCAGGCGACCAGCGGCGGCTGGGGAACATACAACCCGCACACCTCTCCCCTATTTACAACAGCCAGGTGCTATGGAAGCACCAACCTGGCAAGCAGATTCCTCCAAAGACAGCAGTTCAGTCCTGCCCTGTTCATTCTTTCCTGCAGAGCTTTAGAGATAACAAGAGGACTTAACACCAGAAAAAGCACTGAAAATAAAGTTACCTACTATCTGATAGCCAACTTAATTACTTAATCTTAGAATTAGAGAAAGGGATACCAAAAATAATAACCACCAACTCTATCCGAATGTATCCCCAACCTCTATCCTTCCAGTGCCCCAGAGCCAAACAACGTCAAGATTCAGATCATTCTGAAGACATTCATTCTACTCTCGTGCATGAGAGAAAAGTAGTTTTTTGCCAGTTGTGGCACACACCGTAGGGTATGTGTTGGAGGATCACAAGAAAATGTCCTTTTCTAGCTGGACTGTGGTGGTGCACACCTTTAATCCCAGCACTCAGGAGGCAGAGGCAGGTGGGTCTCTGTGAGTTTGAGGCCAGCCTGGTCTACAAGAGGACAGGCTTCAAAGCTACAGAGAAACCCTGTCTCAAAAACCAAAAAAGAATAAGAAAAGAAAAAGTCTTTTTCTAACTTTATCATATGAAATCAACATAACCTTAACATGGAGATATTACCACATCTATATACTCAAACAAGATTAATATAAAAAAAATCACAAAGATATTGGAGACAATGAAGTAGAAGAATTCATAACAAAATGAATTAATTACAACATAGAAAATATCCACATAATAAATGCTAAAGTAAGTCTTACAACATTCACTGCAGACTTTCTAAAGATTCTCTACCTTTATTTATATGTTGGGGGCTATTAAAGTTTTTTCTATTAAGTAAGTAAAACATAAACACTGAAAAAAGGCATTATCAAATTACTAAGCACAAGGACTATCTCTATAAATAAAAACTAAACCCTGGGCTGGAGAGATAGCTCAGAGGTTAAGAGCACTGACTGCTCTTCCAAAGGTCCTGAGTTCAATTCCCAGCAACCACATGGTGGCTCATAGATCTGGTGCCCTCTTCTGGCATGTAAGCATACATGGAAGGAATGTTGTAACATAATAAATAAATAAATCTTAAAAAAAAAAAAACTAAACCCTGAGTGGTGGCATTCTCCCTTAACCCAGCACATGGAGGATGTAGGCAGGAAAGTCAGGAATTCAAGGTCATCCTCAGCTAGAAAGGGGGTTTGAGGTCAGTCCAAATAAAAACTAGGTAACAATGGCACAAGAGTACGGTGGCCTTGGGTACTGTCTCCATCTGGTACGACCCAACTTGAAAACTTCCCTTCTAGTCTGAGGACAGACTTCCTCCTCAGATGTCTGATCTGACTGACTCCTTCCTAATTACAGTCCTGAAGTCTTGATTCCCACAAGATGAGGTGGGCTTAATTTATTCCCCTCACTTCCTCCTCAAGGTGGTGGAAAGGCAGGGCAACAAGGGCTTAGTTTAGGAGAGGACAAAAATAAATGACCCAACCAGGAATGTATCTTCCATGGTACCGTATTAAAATATTAACTGAGAGGTACTGGACCCTTGTGTGAATTTTACATTAGTACGAGTAATAGGTGAATACTATTGTTCTTAGTTGACTTTCATTACTTCAAAAGCATCAATTATCAAAATAAGGCTAGTCAGCAGTGCTAAAATACTGATGGGTACTCCCTGTTTGCTATGCAGGAAGAATCCCATACCCATCTTTTTCTCACCAAAATAATAAACAATGTCCATCAGTGAAATGAGAGCACCATATGCAGCTCATAACCGTGTCCTGTTATAAATGCCTCTTAAAGAGGGAAGAAATGAAGTTGGCCTGAATATCCACTTCCTTACCTAAAGCCACACTTTCCAAGCAGTGGTTGACAAGCCTTAACTTAAGGGCTATTCTCATTTCTATAATTAAGTCTATTCTTCAGTATTTCATGAAGAAATAACCAAAGTGGTTCCAAAAGTGGAGATGCCAGTGAGTCCTTGAGCCCTGTGTGTCTCCCCTGGGAGCCCTCTCCACCCTGCACATTTCCTGACTTGAAAGGCCTTTATGGGGAAAAAGACCTTCTGCTCTTTAATTGCAAAATATAAATGATCTTTCTCCGGGGGAAAGAGATGGCATTTACAAGCATATGGTTTAGCAATTTCTTTCTGCTCTTGGTACCCATGTGGTATGTAATTTGAAGTAGGATTCCTTAAACTTTAAATTAATAGCGCTCAGGGAGTCAACTACGCCCTGTCTGCATCTTAAACAATCTCACAGAGGACCCCAGTCTACCTTCTCACCAGAAGAGCACATGACTTCTTCTGATGAATTCACCACTTGTCATTAAGTCTGAAGACCACTCTAGGGGTGTAACCTTCATTCGAAAATCCTGAAAGCCTCGTTCTACAATGGGCAGTGAAAAGCAGCAAAAAGAAACATGGGGCTCACAAGGCAAGATCCCTGATGTCTTCTGTTAGGGAAAGACTGAATTCACATCCATGCTACCTTCAAAGTCGTGGCATTCTGCAATTTTATGTTTGTAAATAAATATCCATAGACATAAGTCATCTTTAACAAACTGCACCTTAACAAAAATCTTTGACAAGATTATTTAATTGAGAAGCACATAACTCCATTTACTACTCATCACATTGATCTACTTCTTTGTCAAGGGATAAACTAGTTTCTGAATCTGTAGATCATCAACGGAAGATTGTCTGACCTTTCTTTATAATACACTCCAGTATTGGATGACAGAAACATACTCTATTCAGATTTTAAAAAAAAAAAAGCCATTTCAACCAGGTGTGGTTAACACACACCTTTAATTTCAGTAGAGGCAGGAAGATCGAGCCAGCCTGGAACAAAGTGAGTTCCAGGAAAGCCAAAGCTACACACTAAAACTCTGTCTGGAAACCCCCACAATGCCATTTTCATATCATCTTTAAGTGGGTAATACATATCTTTGACTTACTAATATGGGGGAAACAACTCATATTTGAATTGCAATGTAAAATCTAGACTAGAATACTGTTAACACAAGTATGCTGTAGGGTTATAGTTTGTAGTATATATAGTAGGATTAACTAAAAAACCCATAGCAAACTTAAATAATAAGCCCAACAGCACATTATAATAAAAATTAGGATAGGAAGTTCAACTCAGCATACACTGATGAGCATGGCCTTCCACATCTGTAAAGAACTCTATTTACAGGTGTTCGTATGCAAAACAGGAGCTGGGCAATGGTATCAAACATGATGTAGTTGCCGGACTCAGAGAGCTAACTAGATTCCTTTACATACTGCAGTACTATGCCACTGTAGGCTTAAGAATGCCACATTTCTAGTCTTCCAATGCCTCATTTGATTGGTTACTAGTAAGCTGCCCAAGGATACATACACAATATATGTATATTTTATACATACATACATACATATATTTTTTTTTCTTCTGGATCAATGAGAGGCCTTGGCCCATCTTTTGAAAACTGTTCTTTTAAACTAGGAAATGCTGCAGGCTCACTCTGGCAATGTTAACTAATTCTGTGGTGGCTGAGCAAGGCTGCTGCTTTATTATCCCAGCACAGACATCTAAGACTCTCAAGAAGAAAAAAAAAAAAACTAATAATTTGCAATATCATTTTTATTTCTATTCAGTTAAGCCTTCTGCAGTATGTGGGTCCAACCTCTAATTAAAACAATCCAAATGCTGCCCAGCACACACCACAGCATTCAAGAGGACATTCTGAGAGTGAGTGCCAGACGACCACAGGCGCTCGTCCACTGTTTGAAGTGTTCTCACAACTTACACGCTTGCTCTTTCTTTCTTGCCTACCTAACACCTTCGGCTGCTTTAGAAGAGGGGGTAGGAATAAAATGCACCAGACTGTCCTACACTAAGTTTGAATATTTACCTAAGGCCTGTGCATCCAGCCCTCAATCGCCCCCTGAGGCTCCTGGGTTGCGATTGCTCCTCCTATAACTTCTAATGGGGCAATTCCCCACAGACAGTGATTTTTAAGAGAAGTCACACATCCCAACTCCAAGAAGCAGGTATCATTCATATGTCTCAGAATTTATATAATTGTCTTTTTCTGAACTTTTGACCTTATTGGTCCCAAGCCCATTGAACACTGCATAAACTGAATGCTATGAGCAGAAAACATATGCATCTAATGCCAAAAAACCCAACAACAACAACAAAATAGTCATGAATGACTATTCATGATCTATTCATGGTCAGAGGTTAGTACTTGTAATAACATTTTAAAACACAGAACAAGTCATTTCTATTTAATTTCTTCAGTGGCAACTTATGGGGCTATAATATTCTTGCAGAGATGTGAATTATATAGCTTTCCTAATTAATAAAGGTTATTGCAGCATGAACTCCCATTAAAGCAGTAGAATCATCAACTGCAGCAACATAATTTCTTTGTAGCAAAGCTGCTGTGAACACGGGCATTATTATCTGTGTAAAGGAAATTGGCTTTTCATATGCAGAATATTATAAAAATGTTCTACTTTGCATAGTTTGACTGTAGTTTGCTATCCCCCAGTGTCAGGACTATTTTCTGTAAAATTATGAAATAAAAAGAAATTAACTGAGAAATTATATCAAATCTAAAATCCTGATTTGTAAGTTCATTTATGCTATTCTATAACAGAATTTAAAAGAAATGTTTATAATTTACACTAACCTGTTTGTTCTTCTTTCCCCATATGATCTTGTTTTGTAAGGTCTGTATTTAACACCAACTTAGCACCCTCCACTGTGATGAAGAAAATCCATAATATAGTCTTAAAGATGCTACTGAAAACCACGGATAATGGTGACTTGGGTAAGGGGCCATGGAACTAACCTCGAACCCTTCCCATGTGCACACTTCCCAAGGGTGTGCACCTCAGCAGATGGGAACAGACAGGCCTAACTCAAGCAACAATTTTCATTCTAGAAACTGAAAAATCTTAGGCAAAAAAAAGTTTTAAGTCCAAAACCTTCTAGAGCCCATCAGGAAAATAGCTTTTTTTTTTTTTTAAATAAAACTGTCACCCTTTCAAGATTTAAACTTGGCCTTACCCCAAATATCCACAAACCCTCACGAATAAACAAGTGTGTAATCTGCCTTTTAATCCTTTTCTGTGTACATGCAACCTACACTTACACTGGGAGAGTTTTTAAAAAAAACATAAAGATAAAATAATGTTTCTTTTTTCTTGCTGTTTTAGAAGAATAACAAATAAGTAAAGGATCTTTTGTATTCTGTGCACTAATGCCCCCAGGACACTACTGAATAATTGATAGGCTTATGATTAGACTGCTATTTTCTGTTGTGAACAGCATTTATGAACCAAACTTACTTCACATCTCATCTTATATTCTTATTCTTTTGTCAGGGTCAAAATCCTTATCAAGGCTGATCTGCTTCTTAGAATTTTACCAGTTGGTTCTTTACCTAATGTCATAATCTTCACATGTGAACAGCTCAGCAACAGAAGCAACTTAGAATGTCACTAACACAAAATTTTTATTGCATCTATTTCGTGTGAGGGGAGGTGGCCTTACACACCTGCCACGGCATTTGTGCAAAGCTGGAGGACAACTTGCTGGAGTTGGTTTTCTCATCAACCATGTGGGTTCAGTGAGTCCTGCCTCACTGAACCATCTCCATGGCCCAACACAAATTCTCCTGGTCCATCAAGGGAGGACACCAATAGGACCATGCCTTTATAAGATAAATCTACAACTCAGGCACCAGAGAATTATATTGTCACAGAAGAGAAATGATTAACACAGTATAGGCAGGATATTTTTTGAAGGTCATTTCTAAGGGAAGGGAAAAGGTAGTAAATTTTTAAATTGTATTAAGTTGGTCTTCATTCCATTGCACTGTCATTATGCATTTGAAAAACATAAAACCAACAATGCAGCAGCAGAAATGCTGTGACAGACAGATGCTGCTGACAGACAAATGTCAGTTTCCTGTTCAGGGCTTATAAATGAAAACACATGTTTCGTGGCAAACGGTGGGATCAGCTGCTGCTGAAGAAATTAAGAGCCACACAATATCCTCTGATGTACCCACGAATAAACCTAAAGTAATCCATACAGCTGTGATCGAGCTAGGGTTTAAATAATGGAAGGGGTGGCTTTTATGGCTAGTAAGTAAAAGATGTTTTATAGAAAAAAGATGGCAAGGTCAATAGGCTGGTGGCATGGAGGGAAACCCTGTGACTAAGACGATGTTTGAGTGACAACAGAAGAGAACCAGAGACAGATACGCAGTGGTGGAGCATCCTATACAAAATGTGTCTGGGGGCAGGAGAGACAGCTCAGTGGTTGAGAGAGCACACTGCTCTTTCAGAGGAGCCAACCTTGGTTCTCAGCACCAACACCACTTCTAACTCAGGCTCCTGGGGAATCTGCAGTCTCTGGCCTCAGCAGGTACCTGTATGCACAGGTACTCTTCTCCTCTTCTCTCCTCCTCCCTCTTGCTCTCCAGATTTTCAAGTCTCCAAGTGTCTACCTTGAGAAGAGGCCAGGGTATACCAGGCTACATTCTGGTTTGTTTTTGGTTTGTTTTTTTTTTTTTGGTTTTTCGAGACAGGGTTTCTCTGTGGCTTTGGAGCCTGCGCTGGAACTAGCTCTTGTAGACCAGGCTGGTCTCAAACTCACAAAGATCCGCCTGCCTCTGCCTCCCGAGTGCTGGGATTAAAGGCGTGTGCCACCACTGCCCGGCCACCAGACTACATTCTGTGGTCCAAGTTCTGAAACTGTAATTCAACCATTACAAAGTACAGTGCTGGAAGTACAAACTGCTTCTTGGAGCTAAGATCTGGACACTATCAGAAGTTTCTATATACATATACAACAACTGTGTTTCTAGGATTTTTTTTAAAGCTATTGATTAGTTCTAAGTTTAAGAAGCTAGGGAGAAACTAACAGCAAAATGAAATAAGATGCATTTATTAATAAGAATGCAATAACTAGCCAGCATGGTGGCACACCTTAATTTCAGCGCTCCAGAGGCAGAGGTGGGAGAATCTCCGAATTCAAAGCCAGGATGGTCTACATCGTGAGTTCCAGGATAGCACCAGGGCTACATAATGAGACTCAGTCCCAAAAATAAATACATACATACATACAAAAGAATATTGTTTGTTTGTTTGTTTGTTTTGATCTTGTTTTTTGCAGTGCTCTCTGCTGGGGCACTTGCCCAAGCTCTGTACAATCTGACCTAACCAAAGGAAGTAACATGAGAAGGCCTCAGGACAATAGAACCTATTTATGTAAGCATGTGCATTTATGTGAATCTATTTTACATACATGTATATGCACATATATATTTATATAAAGACACTATATATATATATTTTTTTTTTTACTGAATTAGTTCAATCCATATTCTGATACCTGGTATGTATACCTAAATATAGACTTAGTTAATTAAGTAAAGAGAGATATTAAAAAGGACCTGAAAAACACATAACACACTGTTAATAGCAGGGCCTCAGAGAAAGGGGAAAGTGAGTAACTAGGAAACGTTGCTTAAATCCAATATATTTCTGAAGTGTCTCTTTTTCAATTAATAGACTGGACTTTTATATAAATAAATTTTAACTTTTTTCAAAATGGCAACTAAGAAGTGATAAGTTTATCAAAAGGATTTAGTGGGGTTTTTTGTTTTGTTTTGTTTTACACAAGAAATACAGGGGACCAGCAAGATGGCTCAGAAGATAAAACCACTTCTCTCCAACCTAACAACCAAGTAGGATCCTGGGACCTACATGGTAAAGAATCAACTTTTATGAGCTCTCCTCTGACCTCCACATGTACCGTGATGCGCGCGCGCACGCGTGTATGTATATATATACACACACACAGTATAAACATCGACAACAGATAATTACAACTTGTACATGAAGAGAAGAATACAGTGAGAGTTGAAGAAACCCTGATACTGACAGTATTGTCTTAAGACACACTTTTAGGAATTAGCTAAATGTATCCAAATTGCTACCCTTAAAAGGCAAGAACCACCTGCTTCTTGCAAATACAATGAAGTGTACAATGTAAATCAGCTGCACAAGATGGAGCCTGTCAACATTCCACCCTATAGAAAGGCAATACCTTTTCCAAGACTTTATAGGTGGGCAGGTTGCTGGGTGGGGAAGGACTCACAAGGCTCTACCCTTCTCCATGCAGATCTATAGGCAGCTATCGGCTCCTTCAATGGTAGGGCCACTGGTAAGTTACCTACACTCCTATAAGCAACCCTAATTAAACTCACTGGTTTACAAAACAAACGGAGGAAGAAAGTAGACAGGAATAAGTTGGGAAAATAAAGGAAATCATGGGGAGTAGGAATGGCACCACAGAGAGTAAGTGGGGGTGGTGGGCATGTTCAAAATACATTATTATGCATCTGTGTCACAATGTACCCCTTATGTATATGTGACTAAAACATACATGTAAATAATTTAAATATCTGAACTATTTAAACTAAATGCTTTAAGTAGTTTTCCATGGGGCTGGAGAGATGGCTCCAAAGTTAAGAGTACTTACTGCTCTTACAGAGGCCTTTGGTTCCCAACAACACATCATACAGCTCACAACCACACGTAACTCTAGCTCCAGGCAATCCTGCACATCTTCTGACCTCTGTGGGTATCCACACACCCACCGTATACACACAAAGGCATACACACAAAATAAGTATGTTTTACGGTGAAAGTGAAGAAGGTTTCCTTTTCCCTAATCTGTCAACCCTGCTCCTGGTGGCTACTCTACAACAAACCACACTAAACTGCACACCCGGTACAGTCCCATGCTTTCTTTTCATACAAAAGTACTTTACTGTGCAGGGCTTCCCAGGCGTTCTCAGGCTACAGATACTTGCAGCAGAACGTGAGCACCCCTTAACCACATGTGCCTGAGTCGGCCTAGCCTTACACTCTCAGCCCAATACTGCACCACTTTCCCATCCACAAAAATCCAAAACTCTTGCTCTTATCTTTCATGGGACAGAAGCCGGTGGCTCTCTTCCTAACATATGTCATTTAGTTTGGGGTAAGCCTATGTGGTTATTTATAGTGGGTTAAGCCCTCTGGGAACAAACTATGCAAGAATGAAGGAAACCGTTCATACAGCTCAGTTCTAGGAACAACTGCTTCTCAACAAGTGGTCAATACCTGATGATGGCTCACTACACTATATGCTAAGCCCAGGGGACACTAAAAGAGGAGGTGACAGTGACCCCTAAATACCAAGAGTTCATATCTCTTCATCGTGCTCTTATGAGCTAGAGCTCATAAGGCCGAAGATAACGAACCATTCTTCCCCAAGGAACTCCATCCACTCTGAACAAAAGATGACATTTCAAGTATAAGATACTCAGAGCTCTTAGAGTTGGGAAGTCTTTCCCATAGAAACTGCTGGAGTGGTGGGTGGCCCACAAATGCCTATCTATTCCTAAGGTGTCTATGGGATGCAGTCCTGTGGAAACAAACCATGCTGAGCAATACTTAGTTTGGAAGGAAAAAACACCTTAGCAGCTTCAAGGTGATATGAACGCAAACTTCTCCACTGGCCCCATCTCCACCCCAATCCCAGTCAGGAAATGGGAGCTGGAGTTTGGGGGGGGGGGAGGTTCACCCCCAGGAGCTTTATGCTGCCTTTTTCTCTATCAATACCTAATCTTCGGGCTTTTCCATAGGCTTCCCTCACTTTGGATGACTTCTCTAATGAGTAATATCTGACTCCTGTCCCCAAAGCTGCAATGACTGGTATGGTGGTCCTCATAGTACCCGCAGCTACTGAGCACCTGAAATGTGGCTAGTCCAATGTAAAACATTGTCTAAACGCTAAATATATATATATCGCCAAGACTTGGCAAGGCATTTTTTATTCAGTAGATGTTAAAACACCATTTTAGATTTGAAGACGCCAGTTTCATTAGGCTTCCTCGATTCATCTCACCGGGTCCACTCTATGTTCTCCTTTGGCATGGCTCCGGGGGCATTCAGAAGTAGACACAGGGTTTGCACTTGCAGCTCACACGTCTCTGGAGGCAGCAGAGCTTTAGAACAAGGCATCAGACAGCATCAAAAGTCACACTGCCTGGGTTCAAGTCGTGGCAGCACCATTTACTATGCTGTAGTCTTGGACATATTGCTTAACCTCCTAAACCTCCCTTTTAGAATATTCTTTATTAAAACAGTTGTGTCTGTGTATGGGGTGGGGCGCATGTGCCACGGCACACACAGTGGAAGTGAACAACAACTTTGTGAAGTTCACCTTTCATTGGGCTCCAGGGACTGAATAAAGACTGTCAAACCTGAGTGACAAGCACTCTACCTGCTGAGCCATCTCACCGGCCTAAACCTCCCTCCTGTTTTCTACACAGTGTAGGTAACAGAAAAACACAACCTTCCCAACACACAAACCTCACACACTACTGTGATGACCACCACCACAGCAGTGCATGATGACGAAAAGGACAAAGCTAGGTGCAAAGATGGACACAAAGATGAGGCACCCTAGAGAACAGGTCTACTTACACACACACTGAAACCTGAGTGTTTCCAGGGCATTTCCTTTGCACATAACTCAAAAAATATAAGCAACCAGAGGCAGAGGAACCAACTGCTGTCCACAGTAGTGTAATAAACGGGGCTTAGCCTGGACCCTGGACAACAGTAACCTCACAAATAAAAGGGCTTCAAGTTTTCTGAAATCCATTCCACCTGTGAATGATCTCAGCTCCTCCCAAGCAAGATGCCAAGCAATGACTGACTATTGTGCACAGGTGGAGAATATCCACCTGCAGCACTGATTTTGCTGGCCCATTCCAGACTTCTCACATGTCCATGCCAACACTGGGAGCCAGGCTGTGCAGCACTGCTGGGTTTTCTACGAAGCCTTCCACTGGCTCCTCTTATCATTATCTAGCAGCTGTACAACATGTGTCTGAATCATCTTCAAAAGCCTGCTATTTGTTAACTGTTTATTTTTAATTTATAATTATTTAATGGAGGAATCACATACATGCCACAGCATGCAAGTGGGGGACAGAAGACAACTTTCAGGAGGAGGTGACCAAACCCTATCATGTTCAATGGCAAGTGCCTTACCCTCCAAGTGATCCTGACAGCTCAATTTCATTTCTTTTTTTAATATTTATTTATTTATTTATTTATTATGTATACAATATTCTGTCTGTGTGTATGTGTTCAGGTCAGAAGAGGGCACCATGTGGTTGCCGGGAATTGAACTGAGGACCTTTGGAAGAGCAGGCAATGCTCTTAACCACTGAGCCATCTCTCCAGCCCCCCCCTTTTTTAAAATATATATTTATTTACTACAGATACAGTATTCTGTCTGCATGTGTGCCTGCACACCAGAAGAGGGCATCAGATCTCATTATAGATGGTTGTGAGCCGCCATGTGGTTGCTGGAAATAGAACTCAGGACCTCTGGAAGAGCAGCCAGTGCTCTTAACCACTGAGTCATCTCTCCAGCCCTTTCATTTCTTTTTATATCATATGGGGAAGCATATCTTTGAAGATTCATATTAGCATTATTATTTTATTATATTCTTTTTACAAAATGGACTTAAAGAGGTTGGAAAACCTCACAACTTCCATTTTTTCAATATCCTCCTCAATTATTAAAGAAGTACTCGTAGGACACGACATTATTCCTTAAAATTAATTTTTACAATTACATAGACCTTTATAGCTGCTAATTCATTTCCCAGTTCAAATTCTTCAGATGGAGCGGAGAGTCACCATCATCTAGCAGCTCATTACACGTGCTATAAAATAGTTCACCCCAGCTGTGAAGCTGACCATAGTAAATATGTTTTGTTGCCATAATCGAGATTCATGATAGCATAATAATGTGACTTTAAAAGCCACATGCCAAAGTGCTTCCTAAATTAATAAAAATACTAGGCATTTAGCCTATAACACACTAACATCATCACACAGTCCAGCAGGTGGCTCTCTGCCCATGTGCCCATGCCCAGTAACAACTGATGGAAGGCCTGTCATCAAATCTATTTACTTGATTTATTTTACACTAGCCTTCTAAAGCCTCATACATAATGAGAACTCACTTTGTGATGAGAAAATAAATTATTTCATCTGTACAACCTGACAATGTTACTATTAAAACTACTAAGTCACTGAGAAGGGAAAAATTCCCTTATTAGCCTTTATTTGTGCCCAAATAAGATAAATACTTACTAATACCTGGGAAATAGATATGATAAGAATAATCATAACCAGGGTGCTAGGGAGATGGTTCAGTGGGAAAGTGTTGGATCCCCTTAATATACCCACATAGAAGTAGGCTTAGCAGTGTACACCTATAACCCTAGCACCAGGGGGTGGGGTAGTGAGACAGGCAGGTTCCTGAGTCTCATTAGCCAGCTGATCTAGTATAAACAGTAAGACACTGCCTAAAACAGTGGGTCTCAACCTGTGAGTCATGACCCCTTTGGATCCCATATTAGATATTTATATTACAATGCATAACAGTAGCAAAATTACAGTTATGAAGTAGCAATGAACTAATTTTATGGTTAGGGTCATCACAACGTGTGGAACTGTATTAAAAGGCTGCAACATTAGGAAGGTTGATAATCACTGGTCTAAAAGAAAAGGGCAAAAAGCAATAGACTAAGATATATGAAATCAACCTCTACACAGATATACACAGACAGATGTAAGTACACGTGTATATACATGCATACTACACACACACACACACACACACACACAGAGAGAGAGAGAGACATACAGCTTTTTTTAACAGCTTAAAAAATGGAGTGATTTGTCAAAGTCCACAGCTGCTCTGTGGCTGACCCTGGAATACGCAAAGAAAAGTAAGTTCTAGAATCTCATTCCCTCGCCTGTCTGAATTTTTCTGCAGTACTGACTCTAGAGCAGGCCTTTTTTGTTTGGTTGGTTGGTTTAGTTTTTCACAATGGTTTCTCTGTGTAGTCCTGGCTGTCCTGGAACTCATTCTACAGACCATGCTGGCCTCAAACTCACAGAGATCTCTGCCTGCCTCTGCCTCCCAAGTGCTAGGATTAAAGGTGGTGCCACCACCACCCTACTTAAAATGCTCTATTCCCCTTGACCTGTGAACTCCCCTCTTGGTTCTTTTGCATCTTGTCTCTTCTGTCACTACTTCCTCTGTAAGAGTTCTGTTCTGTAGAGTGGCCTATCCTCCAGATTTCACTCTGTAGCTTCTAAATCTCTCTCTTTAGTCCAGCTCTCTACCTCTCTTCTGAACCCCAGATTCCTCTGAAGAGATTCGTACGCCTGCAGTATGATGCCAACACATGTCCCTCCACACACCTCAAATCAACTACTCAACACTGAACTAATCTCTTAATAATGGACATTTGCCTCCAGTGGCCTTCATCGTAACACATAGTACAACCACAAAATAAACCCTGCTACATACAGACCTTAAGAAACCCTTGACAATAACCCCTGGCCCCACAATATCTATTAGTCTTGACTTAACTGTCTCTAAGTATGTGTGTCCTCATCACTCCTATGCCACTATGATGGAGAATCACCATTCTAACCACATTAGATTGAGAAGTGCTTCAAGCCTTAGTGAGCTAAGTCTGGATATGTCTGTGAAGGTGTTGCCAGAGAAGCTGAACTGAAGACAGAAGACTCACCCTGAATGTGGTTCAGTACCATTCATGGTCTAGGGTCTGAGAATGAGTTTAAAATGAGAAAAGGAGAAAGTCACGTTAACCCTGGGATTCTGCTCCCTGACCTACGTAGACATGAATGTACAGCCTCCCTTTCCACCACCACACCTTCCAATCATGACAGATGACTCTCTCAAACTGTGAGCCAAACTAAATACTTCTTCCCTTAAATAGCCTCTTGTCCAGCGTTAGTCACAGCAACAACAAAAGTGACCGACATCTACTTTACAACGTAGTCAGGTTCCAGACATCTCCCATCAAAACTGCTTCAACAGCCTCCCAACTATCCTTCTGCATCCTATTTTAGTCTCAGGCTCATTTCTACTCTGCAGAATAATCAACACGAAATCAAGATTAACTGTCATTCCTCTGTTTGACACTTCTATACAATTCTCCAGATAAAACTCTGGAGTCAAACATGCCTCTGCACTTCCACACCTGCCCTGTGATTATCCCACGGGTAACAATGTCTAAGTAACTTACCAGTGCCCAGCACAAACCAGTAAGTACTTAACACCTAACAACTGACACTGACCCATTATTAGATACACAAGGTCATGGCTGATAAACAGGGAATATGTTGCCCCCACTTACCCCTTGTTGCTAAAATTCCTTCCCAGAGGGAGAAGAAGATTATCCACTCCCCTCCCAAGGTTCCAAGACAAACCACAGGATCCCACCAAAGCGCACTCTGGGTAAGCTACGAGTGTATCAGGTACCTTACAATGGTGCTGGTGCTCCTTCCCCACAAAGCTGCTCTGGGAAAGCCTTTACCCAGCGTGGTGGTTTGAATGAGAATGCTCCACTCCCCAGGTTCATGTATTTGAAGGCCTGGTCCAGAGCTGGTGAACATGTTTGGAAGGATTAGGAGTTGTAGCCTTGTTGAAGGAGGTATGCCGCTAGGAGTGGGGCTTTGAGGTTTCCTGCATGCGGCCAATCCCTCATCCCCTCACTCCCCGTCTCTTGCTTGTGGATCAGATTTAAGGTTTCTCAAACTACTGCTCCCTGCCAGGATTCACCCTCTGAAGCTGTAAACCCAATAAACTCTTCTATAAGTTCCATGGTCACGGAGTCTTAGCACAGCAATAGAGAACTCAGAGATACCCAGCAAGGAAAAGAGTTTCCCCACAGCAGCAGAGATGGAGGCCTGTAGGAAGAAGGCCACTTGTTTGTTCCAGGCTGCCCAGACCCGAAATAACCACACAGAAACTGTATTAATTAAATCACTGCTTGGCCTATTAGCTCTAGCTTCTTATTGGCTAACTCTTATCTACTAATTTAACCCATTTCTATTAATATGTATATTGCCACATGGCTGTGGCTTACCAGTAAGGTTCTGCTGTGTCTGTCTCTGGCAACAGGCTACATGGCTTCTTGCTGACTCCACCTTCTTTCTCCCAGCATTCAGCTTAGTTTTCACCACCTAGCTCTACTCTTGCCCTATCACAGGCCAAGACAATTTCTTTATTAACCAATGGTATTCTCAGCAGACAGAGGGGAATCCCACATCAGAGGCCCCTGCCCTAGTCTTCCTAGCCTATACATTCCAGCCCCTCCCAGGGCCATATGTAATTAAGACAGAGTTGCATAATAGGTGGAAGGGAGCAGTTTAGGTGAGGGTCTCATGATCCTCCCACCCTGCCATAAGGAGATGTGCACAGTCAACAAGTCCAGCTGAGATGGTTCCTTCCATGAGATGTAGACAGTCAACAAGCCTGCTGGGATGGTTCTTTTACCAGCCAGAACAGCGGAACACTCTCTACCCCGTCCTCTGGCTTACACTCTCTCTGCACCCCTCTCTTCTACAAAGTCCCTGAGACTGGAAAGAGGTGACATAGATGTCTGATATCCTCCTCCAATACCAGCAAGGTATCAAACCTTCATCATTCCTATCTCAAGAAAATGGACGTTGGCAAACCATGGGGATATGTCCTCTACTACAAAACATAAGCAAGGTAAAGAACCAAAAAAATGGGGAATGAAAAATACCAAAACAAGTGCAGTCTACATTAATAACCTATAACTGTAAACACAAATATGGGAAGCATCTTAGTGACTACATCAGTTAGCCAAGTAATAGAAGATGCTTCTCCCCTGGAGCCTATGACTTTCTGATCACGGGGTCTTTTCTAAGGTCCCAATACTATATGCAAATTTCCCCCTGGGAACCAGGGGAAGTCAACAAAACTGATTCTATCCATACCCCCTCACCCACTACTGCACAGGCTGGCACATCTCTAGCTCTTCCAACAGAAGCATGCAGGATACACAGCTAAATAGGACTTTGGGGCTTAATTCACTAGGGGAGCTAACACACAAAGAGGAGACATTTCCAACCCACTCCTAGCTTTGTTTCTTCAAGCCCTGCAACCAAAGCAAGCATACAACCTCTTCAGGAACAGAGTCTACTATTCATTTCTGGCATGCATCCAACAACAATGGCAATAGTCTCATTGTTTTAGAGGCCTCCAGGGCCCCTGTGGCAAATAACTCCCAGAGAGGTAACCCACTCCTAGCACTGGGATTCCCAGTTAACCACCTATGGCTTCTTGGAGCATCTACTTCTACCTTTTGTGTGCTCACTAGAATTACAGGCACAGGATACCACAAACCTTTCCAATCACCGTGGTGAATATCACTTGTTCCTTACCCAACTAAATCTCCCAAGAATGCCACAGCAACACCTGGTTTTTGTACCCTTTGTAAACTAATTATCCATGCTTGCTTCAAATACACCCTTAAAATGAGCCATCTCCACCTAATGCCTGGTGGGACTGTGGAGATAGCTCCGATCAGGAGCTTTCAAAGTTCACTTCATGTATCTAGGAAGTGTTGGGTGAGAAAGAAAAAGTTGACAATGAAGGAGACACTCAAATCAAATAGGAGTAAGATCTAACACAGCAGAAGGCTCCACCCACTAGCATCAACTGTTTCCTCCACAGATCCATTGTTGGTACAGTAGCATGAATAGAAAGCAGTAACTTAGTTCTCCAGTCATTCCAAGTCATTCTACTTCCATCCCCTTCCTTAGAGCCTATCCTGCATTTCTCCATTCCTGGTGAACTTGGTAGTGCTGGCTCACTTTGATCAGCCCTGCCCAGGGCCAAGAAGGAATGAGACCCCATTCTCTCCTGCTGCACCTACCATGTAGACAGTTCCCAGAGTCAGAGAAACTGGGTGAGCACTGTGGTGTCAGCTGCAGCTGTAGCTGTGGCCTCTCCACCCACCACAGCTGGCTACTGGGGGTGGCCCCAGCATCTCTGCCCCAGCATATTCTTTTGCAAGAAAGATAACCTGCTTAGTCTACAGAGATAAATGCGTATCCCTGGGATAAGCTTGACCCTCTACACCTGTCTCGTGTGTCATGTGGTAAGTAGCTGTAGATACTTGTGTGACCCTCCCATCCCTCAAACAGGGGATAAACACAGTCAACAAGCCAAGCTAGGATGATCTTTTTCAAGAAGACACAGGTGAACTCCCCAGGGTGTTGGTTGCTTGGCTTGGAGGACAGTCACAGACAACACACTCCTAGCCTCCCCTCTGAGGATGCCTAGCCTCTCACTTTCTATTCCAAAACCAAGAGTTATGGTTACATACTGTTACCTGCCTTGCCCTCTACAGATACACATACTCCTTTCACCCCCTACATAAGCAAGATCCTTTTTCAGTGGGCTCTGGCAAGCAGTATTTTCACAAGAACGCAAGTACACCAACAATTACAAATATGGAAAGACGGAGGTGGAGAGATGCCTAGTAATTGTGGTGGCTAAATAAAAGAAGGACTGATGAGCTAAATCAGGGATTTTAAATAATACTATTACATATTTTCTCATAATCAAAATTAGCTTATTTAGGGCTGGGGAGATGATTCAGCAGTTAAGAGCAATGACTGTTCTTGCAGAGAACCCAGCACCCTCATGGCAGCTCACAACTGTCTGTAAATTCAGTTTCAGAGGATCTGGCACCCTCACACATGCAAGCAAAACACCAATGCATGTAAAAATAAATCTCTTTTTTAATCAGCTTATTTAGAAACCTGTAAGAACCTGCAGTAAGAAAACCATGGCACAGAACCGAAAGGCATGAATGCGCTGCTATGGAAAGCCTCCAAGGTGCAACAGAATAGAAAAGTGATGCATATGTTTAAGAACAGGAAGGAGGTTAGAAAGAAATCAGTTCAGTCATCCTCAATTATGCAATGGATCTGAGGGCAGTCAGAGATACTAAGAGCCTGTCTCAAAACCAAAAGTCAAAAAGAAAACAACCTAGGACTTCTCGGAAAGTCAGCCTAGTGGTTGTCTCTGTGTGAGCTGGGAGTAAGAGAGCCAAAAATTTATCCCAAGGAAAGGAACAGAGGAAACACTTCAGAGATCCATACAGAAACTGAAAGGATTCTGGAAAGAACAAAAACAAAGCTGTGAAGTGAAGACTGAAGACAGCCTTTCCCAAAAGGATAAGCCAACAAGGTCCATGAGCCCTACCCTGGGACAAGCCCACAGCCCTCCACAAGCCCTGAATCTAGTTGCAGTGTTGATGAGATATAGGTTCCACTCATAAGTGAACAGCAAGAGAAATCCCATCATATCCCTTAGAGGGCAGCAGCCAGGCACTAACCTAAGAGAGAAACTGAGCCTCAACTTGCCCTCTTCCTTAGCCCCTGGCTGAAGATGCCAGAGAAGCAGCTATAAAGAGTCAGAGCTAAACTGAGAAGCCAAAGGTGGCAGAAAACTCCTGCTCAAGGTAAGAAGTATACAGGAGGAGACAGAGCCAGCCATAATGGCCTGAAACAGATCTCAGCAACTCAGAATTACCCTGAAGTTTGATAGCTCTGGGCCTAAGGCCAGTGGATGGATCAAATTCTGTGATCACCTATCTTTTGCGGCTGTGGTCCCGAGAACTGTGAAGGTGGGCTATCCCCAATACCCATAGTATCATCCCTCTAACAAGGTATTGCTAATCCAGGAGGCCTGGAAGCATTCCTGGAAGGATTCATAGGCTCCTACACTGGTCTCAGTACTGTGGCTGTTCTTCTACTCACAACGAACCTGGGAGACATCCTTCAGCTAAAGTAGCCACACAGGAATCAGTCCTTTGGAGTCATTGTAGCAAGTTGCGTTCTGCAGAATGCAAAGCTAAGTGTGGCCAGCAGAGGCCCTGTTACACAAACAAGGAAAGCAACGCCAGACACTTGGAGAATCCACTGAGCAGGCACATAAGTTAAAGAACAAGAGCCCAGGTACTCAGTGGACCTCACCCTTCCATGCATGTACCTGGCAACCTCCAATTTCTGAAGGCTCAGAAAGCAGCCTTTTCACCACCTCATTTTTCCCACTGTGTGATTTACTTTTTTCTACATTTACTCTATTGTATCTGATAAAAAAAAAAAGTTTTAGAAATTTTTTGTTATTCTCCTTCATCTAATTTAGTTTACTTTTTAAAATTTTTAGACATTTGTTCTGTTTCTTCGTTTCTTTGTTGATCCTTAGTTTTCTCCCTTTTCCTTTTCTCCACACTTAGTAGTATTTTGACTTTGCTGTATTGGCTTTTAAAAAAACACCTTTACACTTTTATTTTTTATTGCCCTTCTTACTTTTATTTAAATAAATGAACCACAGTTACAACTTTCAAAGCTGTCAAAAACAAACACTGAAGAAACCCAGTGTCTTAGTGTTTTTATTGCTGTAAAGAGACACCATTACCAAACCAACTCATAAAGGAAAGCATTTAATTGGAGGCTCGCTTACAGTTTCAGAGGTTAGTCCATTGTCATCATGGCAGGAAGCATGTCTAAAGGCATAGTGCTGGAAAAGTAGCTGAGAGTTTTACATTCCTGGTCACAGAAAGAAAGACAGAGAGATAAAGGCAGACAAAAAGACACAGACAGACATACTGGGCTTGGTGTGGGCTTGTGAAACTCCAAAGCCCACCCAAACAACATATCCCTTCTAGCACACCTCCTCCCCCTTCCCTGACAGCTCACCTCTAGAGACTAATAACAATGCAAATATATGCGCCTATGGGACCATTGTCATTCAAAGCACCACACCCAGCCTCTTTAATAAAGGAAAGCCTGATTTTCACATGTAGGAGAATGAAACTAGACCCATCTCTCATCCTCCACAAAAATCAATTTAAACTAAATCAAAGACCTTAAGGTGAGACCTGAGACAGTAAAACTGGTAGAGGAAAACATCAATGAGACGCTTCCGCATATAGGCATGGGCAAAGATAGTCCCAAATGACAAGTGAGATGACATTAAATTAAAAAGTTCTGCACAGCAAAGGAAACAACCCACAGAATAAAGAGAAGTCTGAAGAATAAGAAGAATAAGAAAGGAAACATTGCCAACTACACATCAGACAGGGGTTTAAGATTCAGAATCTAGAAAGAGCTGCACAATTTAAACAAAACAAACTGCATCTGACTAACCAATAAACAGGCTAACACATAAACAAACAGATTGGTCTTAAGAGAAAAAATACAGGGGCTGGAGAGATGGTTCAGCGGTTAAGACCACTAACTGCTCTTCCAGAGGACCTGGATTCAATCCCAGCACCCATATGGCAACTTACAACTCTCTGTAACTCCAGGATCCAGCACCCTCACACAGATATGTATATAAGCTAAAACACATAAAATAAAATAAATAATTTTTAAAAAGAGAAAGACAATACAGATTGGCAATAAAGAGTTTTAAAAGTGCTCACCATCTTTAGTCGTCAGGGAAATTAATGCTTTGACAGTCTATCTTACCCCAGTAATCAAGAAAACAATGAACAGAAATCACAGGGGAGGGTGTGGGTGGAAGAAGGGAAACCATTATTCACTGCTGGTGTACACCTTGTACAGCTACAATGAAAATCAACATGGAAGCTTCTTTAAAAAAAATAATAAAAACAAACTAAAACAACCATATGACCTAGCTATACAACTTGGAGTGTATAACATACCAGAGACACTTACACACCCACATACACTGCAACTGTTCACAGTAGATAGGAATAGGCCAGTCTAGATGTTCATCAAGAGAGGAAAATGTGATCCATATACACAATGGGACTTTCTGCAGCTCTGAAGAAAGAAATCATGACATTTGCAGGAAAATTGTTGCAACTGGAAATCGTCATGTTAAACAAAATAAGCTACACAAAGGAGAGACAAACACTGCATTTTCCTTTGAATCTTAACTATATGTTATATATGAGATCATAAGGGAGGTAGGAAATATCAAGAGTAATAAACACAATAGGAGTAGAAGCAGAAGACAAATCAGAAAACTAATCAGAGCAGGAAGGGTCATGTTGGAGAACAGTGGGGCAGGGGACCAAATGAGAGTAATGATAACGACATATGTATGAAGACTCCAAGATAGAATCCATTCTTACCTTTAAAATATTTTAAAGTGAATACTAAACAATGAAGCATGCTATATTTACATAGGCTATTTCTTTTTTTGTTAGTGCTCATGTCCTCATACATACTAATTAAGCAAGCTCTGTCCCCAGCCTGTGAAATTAAATTTTAAATGTCTAATTGATTATCTTTTTTCTATGTTTATTTATTTAGAAATGGGGCTTCAGGGCAGTAGTAGTGCATGCCTTTAATCCCAGCACTCAAGAGGCAGAGGCAGGTATATCTCTCTGAGTTCAAAGCCAGCCTGGTCTACAGAGTGAGTTCCAGGCCAGTCAAGGCTCCACAGAAAAACCCTGTCTCAGAAAACCAAAACAGAAAAGAAATGGGGCATGGTGTGTACTTGGATGTCAGAAGACATCTTTTGGGAGTCAAATCTCTACCATGTGGATTCCAAGAATCAAATTCAGGTTGTCAAGCTTGGCAGCAAGCGCCTTTACATTCCCAGTCACAATCTCCTGGTAGAATGGATATTCCAAAGGCAGTTCTTGGCCTATTTTGTTCATTTCCATATTCAAACACTAGAGGTGTCCTTGGCATTAAAGAAGCACTTGATAAATTTCTTTTGACTCAATCAGTGAGCCAATGATAGCATAGGAACTGTAATGTGGGGGAAAGATTACAAACTTAATCTCAACTTCTACACCATTTTGTATTTTGTACAAAACTCATCTATTACCTGCTGCAAAAGTGATTTTAAAATAGTTCATGAGTTGGCGCAGATGAGATATTACCAGTATTCTCCATTAGACTGCCTTTCACCTCTAGACTTCAGCAAGGTCTAGAAAATGGTAGCATCAGTACCATCAGGCTTCATTAGTGGTCTTCATACTGTTGCTATCAAGGCTCAAAACACAACTATTTCAATGGAAACAGTCTGTTACCACCTACTAAAGCTCAGGATTTGAATACCATGTGTCTCAACAAATTCCAATGTACACATCCTACAGTAAAGTGGTTGTAGGGTATATGCAAGATCACAATATCTTGATAGATAAAAGAACATTCACTATCTACAAGTTAAGACAAATCAGTGGGAAGGTCGGTGGACAGTGACAATTCTTTATGAACATGGTTTTGTGGAACCATGTTAATGATTCACACAGTCAAAAATAAACAAATAAATGAACAAAAATGGGAAGAGTGGAGCCTAACATGAAGTACAATCAAATGAAACAAGACTTCATTTCAAAGGGACACCACAACCACACCAAAGGAAGGAGTGACAGGAGAACACAGCCTCCAGCTAACACTAAGAAAGAATGCTGCCCTCTAGTAGATGGGCTTCTTTTTCACAGAGGTACAAGGCAGCAATCTCAAACCTACTTTCTGGGTACATTTAGTAGTAAGCAAATGGGTGAATAAACTGTTGATAGACAGAGTCAGATGTTAGCACCTTGGGAAAAAAGTCACATATATGAAAAACAAATAGCTACAATAAACCCTTCAGTATAGGAGATCCTGCCTGTAGTATATAGTACAAATATAGAAATCACACAGATAGATAGACACACACACACACACACACACACACACACACCAGTCTAAATAGCTATTTGTTAAGAGAGTCTAGAAGCAAGGGTATCTGGTAGTTACAGCCATACCTAAAACTGAATATGGCTTCTGTATGCATGGCTAGGGTTCTTTGTAGAAAAAGTTGATTCCAGGACAAGAATAAGGAAAATATCAGACAGACCTGGACTATTTTGAGTCAGAAAAGAGAGGGCATTCAGGAATAATGGGAACAAGCCAGAAATGCACACACAGTACCATCTTGAAAAGATTCCCATTAGTCAAATCTGTGATAATTTTATTTAATAAATGAGGATTAAGAATGATGACTTATTTAACAGCCTAAGAATACAAACTCACAAAGGTAGTAACTAACCAATTAGATAACAGGGGAAACCAACCAAAAATTGTAAAAGAAATGATGATACTGGTAAATGTCCATCTGGCAACAACCCTGTCAACACTGATTCAGAATTATCCAAGAATGCTACAGAAATAGGAGGCTTGAAGTAACAGGTGCCCAGTCTCAAAGACTCCTCAGAAGATACTAATTACAGGAGAAAAACAGCATCGCTCACATCACTGTGGAGAGGCCAGCAGACCCATCTGAGCCAAGTGACTGAAGCTAACAAGAGGACAATATCACAAAAGGAAGCACTGAAGAACACTGTGGTGTTCCTGCCAAAAGATCTAACCAGGCAAACCTAAGAAACACTGCACCAGAACAAAATTTATTTATGCATGGATAAAAAGTCATCATGAAATCCATGGTTTTGTACAACTAATATATGCTAATTAAAAACAGGCGACAAGCCTGGCAGCAGGGGAGCTAGCACAGTTCGCCCAGCGAAAGGCGGGCCAGGCAGGCGCTACAGTGAGCCGGATGATTCAGCAGCATAACCCCAGCAAAGGAGAGACAGTCACCCTGCCTGCACTGGGCGCTGTCACAAAATGGTTTGGGGGGGGTTTCTCTGGTTAAGCTCCCAGGTGACAATGTAAGGCTCAAAGGAGTAGTTACAGATTGCTCCCATGTTGGAATTCCAAATACATTAAGTTTACAATGGACAAAAACATAAAACAAGACAAACAGACAAACAGGAATTCCAAATACATTAAGTTTACAACGGACAAAAACATAAAACAAGACAAACAGACCGGTCAACCGACATGCGCGATTTTGGTGGCCAACCGAAAGCAAATTCTCAAAC
>JAQHUG010000235.1:2430691-2453744 GCA_028555095.1 Dicrostonyx torquatus | reverse complement strand
TCTGGTGCCCTCTTCTGGCCTGCAGGCATATACGCAGAGAGAATATTGTATACATTATATATATATATATATATATATATATATATAGAGAGAGAGAGAGAGAGAGAGAGAGAACAAATTTATTTTGTGAAGACTTAATAAACACTTCAACAGAAGGAATAAGTGATGTAGACAGAAGAGAGATTACCTACTGAATCTCAAGTATTACATTGTTTGGGGTAAGATTTCAAGGGTGTCCGGCCAACATATAAAAGAAAGAGTTTATTGGGGGCTTACAGTTTCAGAGGGTGAGTCCATAACCATCACAACAGAGGGCATAGTGTGAGACTGGCAAGCATAGCACTAGAACAGTAGCATCTAATCCACAGGCAGGAGGCAGCAGTACCAACTGGCAATGGTAAAGCTCAAAGCATAGCCCCAGGACAAGCTCCCTCCAACAAGGTCACACCATCTAATCATTCCCAAACAGTTCCACCAACTGAGGACCAAACATTTAAATCTATGGGGCCATTCTCATTCATAAAAATTAACTTCTAAATTTACTTCAAAAGCTATTGATTAGCTTTTGAAAAATAGCACTTGTTCATAGAGTAATCAGCATTGCTGCCTGTCAGGCACCTGTCCTCTCTAACCGTAAATATTTTATCAAATTAACTTCAGTCATTTAAGCATTTCCTAAGATTCTGACCTGCTCTAGCAATTTTTGCACACTCTGCAGAATATGTGTCTATGTGTGTGTGTCCATCAGGACATTCACATGCTAGGACCTCATGCTGAAACCAGGAGTGATGTGGGATGTCCTTCTGTATAAGTGTTGCTTTCATTGGATAATGAATAAAGCTGTTTCGGCCAATGGCTTAGCAGAGTAGAGCCAGGTAGGAAATCCGAACAGAGATACAGAGAGAAAGTAGATGGAGTCAAAGAAACACCATGTAGCTATCAAAGGAGAAAGACGCTGCTGGAACCTTTCCGGTAGGTCACAGCCTCGTGGCAACACACAAATTAATAGAAATGTGTTAATTTAAAATATAAGAGCTAGGTAGAAATACAGCTAAGTCATTGATCAAGTAGTGTTGTAATTAATATAGTTTCTGGGTGATAATTCGGGTCTGGGTTCTGGGAAATGAACAAGCAGCCTCCATTTACACAGGAGTTGACACTAACTAGAAAAGGCATTTGGTATTAAGAGTCTGAGCCGAGGGCTGAAACTCAGCGCCATCTCTCACTGGTTACAAACTACAGACAGATTGTTCCCCATTCTGGAACTCATGTGGCTTGTTAGTACAACGGGCATAGTTGTCAGGTTACAAGATCATTATTAGAATTAAAGAATACACGGACAGGGTCTCACCTCACATATTACTGCCACTCGATCCATGGCCCCTAGCTGTTAATGACTCTTGTAATAGTCAGCTTTCTATCACTGTGACAAACGCCTGAGAAGTCGAAAGGAGAAAAGATGCGTTTGTGCTGGCAGAGGTTTCAATTAACCAAGTGGCTGGTCCACTGCCTTCCTGACTCGTGCTGAAGCAGTGCATCATGGCAGAAAGCACATGGTGTACTTACCTCACAGTGGCTAGGAAGCAAAGTGACAAACACAATTGGGATGGAGCCCCAACTACCTTCTATAATGGCATGGCTCAACAATCTAAATCCCTTCTAGCAGTCGCTACCTCCTAAAGGTCTGCTACTTTCCAACAATGCCATCGGCATTAACAGAACTCTAGGAAACATTTGAGATCCAAACCGTACCAGGCACTCTCCCTACATGCATGCTGTGTCTTGCATTTGAACAGTCTCCAGAAGTCCATGCATTAAGGCCTGGCGCCTAGTCTGTGATTAGCAGAGGACAGGAGTCTACCTTCGGGAGGTGAAGCCTAGTGGGAGCTTTGAAGTCATTGGGACCATACCCTCAAAAGGATTCTCTAGCTATGCTGTGCTTCCCCAACACAATACACATCGCAGGCCTAAAAGGAATGAGTGCCCGATCGTGGACATAAAACTCCTAAACTATAAGCCAAAATAACCCTTTTCCTCATGAAGCTGGCTTATGTCAAGTTTTACCACAGTAAAAGAAGGCTGGCTAACACACTGAGTATGCCTCCCAAATCATGAACTGCAAGGACACAGACCGCTAGAATCATTTTAGGTCTCATATTGAGATGCAAAAAGCAGCCTGGGAGGGCTAATATGTCCAGATTTATAGCCTGGTGTTTTTGTTTTTACTTTTGGTAAGGTCTCACATATCCCAAGCTTGTTTCTCATTCACTATGTAGCTGAAGATGGCCGTGAACTTCTGAGCCTCTGGCCTCTACCTCCCAAATACTGAAAGTACAGGCATGGGCAGTTGTGTGCCACCATGGCCAGTTTATTCAGTATTAAAGATCAAACTCAGGTTTTCATACTTGGTTGGCATGGCTAGATCTTAAATGTCCATCAAGAAAGCTACATCCTCAGTTCCAGACTCGTTATAATTCTGAAAGATTACAATGGCTTATGAATTGAAATCAAAACTGAACACTTACCTACTCAACAAGCACAAGTCCCTAGCCTGCAATCAATATTTATAAAGCTTAACATATTCCTTGTAGCAGTCTATTTTCTTTCTCTAATTGCACTCTCTCTTCTACCAAATTACAAATTGGATTGCAAAGAAAAAAAGCTAAATACATCTGTACTCTTCATGTCTCCTTGCATACAAAAAGCTGATAAATTTAACTTCAAGTTCTCAATACACTGTTCTTGTAAGAATAACCTGAACATTTGAAAATTCAGGCATCCTCCCCCATTCCCGACAACATTCACGTGCATATATTCACTGCCTACTGACAATCAGCTCACGTGCCCAGAGCAATGATCATTTCTTCCTGCCTATCGCTTCACACAAAATCTGGAGAGTCAGCAACTACTTAATATCCTGACAGAAAACAAGAGAACAAACAATTCCTTTTCCACTTCCTACTAGAAAAAAGAGAAATAATACTAACATCTGTGCTGTACGCTAGAAGTCCTTGGGACAAGTGACACTGAGGACTTAAGGTACATCCACAAACAGCCCCTAGACTCAGAGTCCTCTGCATCCTGGTTTCCATGGTTAAACTTCCTGCTTCTTTCCTTAGCTTTGCACAGTTTATCCAACTTTCTGTAAACTCTCTAGAAACCAAGAGTATATTATTGCTTCCCTAACAGTGAGAAAGCACACGGGAATCCTGGCGCACACCATTCACATTGACTTTGGGTCCTAGCTTGTCTTCTGTTGCTGTGGTAGCACACTGACTAAAACAAACGTGGGGAGGAAAGGGTTTATGAGGGGGAAGTTGGGGGAGGAGCTCCAGCAGGAATTTGAAGACAGGAAGTGAAGCAGAGACCTAGAAAGAACACTGCTTCCTGGCTTCCTCCACAGTTTCTGCAACTTTCTTATCCCACCCAGGAAAACCTGTCCAGGGGTGGCAACAGAACAGTGGGCTGGGCCCTCCACATCAATTATTGATCAAGAAAATGCCCCACAGACGCGCCTACAGATCAATCTGAAGGAGGCAATTCCTCAATTACTTCCCAAGTGACTCTCACTTGTGTAACGTCCACAAAAACCAGCTGATTTTACAACCTGAACTGTCATTCTTCTACAGTAAGAAAAGGGGTGAGGAGAAAGAAGCTAACACAAAGCCAGATGCACAAGCTACACATGGGCTTGTTAAAACCTCTTCTGTCATTATCTTCTGTCATGTGAGATTAAAATAGAATCCTCATTGACAGTAAATGAGAGCAATCAGTGTGAAGGACATACAATCACCCACAGGGTCAGCATTTGAAAGGGTTCGTTCAGACACTGGCACATAGCAGGCATTTAGTAGCTTCTGGAGACAACTACAGCGAGCTCTATGGAACTACTCAGGTGATGAACCTACAGTCTAGAAACAATTACATCTTCTTTACGGCCATGCTCATCCCTCTTCTAGTCACAGGGGTCTACACCAGTTGTTTACAAGTTTGACCCCAGCACAACATCACCTGGGCACTTGGTTCAAGACCAGTCTAGACTTGCTCCCTCTGAAACAGAGAACAGGCCTGGATTGCTGGTTTTACCAAGGTCTCCATGTACTTCTAACGTAGGCTAAGTCTGGGAACTGCCATGGTTTCAAGGTTCTCCAGAGCTAACACATTGGAAACATAATCCTCAGAGCAACTGTGTGAAGAGACAGGGCATCTGTGAGGTAATAACACATGAAGGCCTCTGCTGTCACTCCAGGACTGAGGTTCCTATAGAAGGAGAAAGGGACAGACAGACACCATCCCTCACCACAGAATCTACCAAATGACCTTGGACATCTCAACTTCTAGAACTCTGAGGAAACAAATTTCTGTTGTTTATAAACTCTTTAGTTTTCAGTGTTTCCTCACAGAAACAGAACACAGATTGAGAGCTGGTCTAGCCACGGAATGACCTGAGTTTAAATGCTGACTCACCTGTTACTTTCCCAAGTTTCATTTTCTGTCCTAATTATCATTGTTTTTGTTTTTATTTTTACGTAGTTGGACCGATTACTTCTACACATATTATTATTATTATTGTTTGCAAGGTATGCACTGGTGCCAAGAACAGACTGTATTACTCAGTCTTCACAATAATTCCTTAATTCCAACAAAAAGGCAATGATAAAAGACATTAATTTGTGCAAGGTCCCTTAGCCAATAAATAGTACAATACGGAACTGGCCTGCCTCCAAAGTTCCCAAAGTTAATGACTATCCTATATGCTCCTTAGGAAGCTGCTAGTCTTGTGGTCTCAGCTGCCATCTGTGCACTACCCTGCTCCTGGTCCTCTCCAACTCTGAAGTGGAATTCTGAACTACCCACCTAGTGGATCTGTCTACTGAAACTCCCCATGAGCTCCTTAAAATTAACAGAGCAACATTATTTCTTCACACTTAAACCATCCCTCCTTCACTTTCTAATTTAACGGCATCATAATCACCCACTTGGTCACAGTAAGCATGTCATCTTGAACTTTTCTCCCTCCCCTTATATGTGTTCTTAAATTTTTGAACTTTTAACAACTAAAATGTTTCTGAACTCTAAACTATGCCACTTTCCTATCCGAGATAACCAGCACATCCCTGCCTCTCCATACTAAAGCAACCTATGCAAGACTGTTGATTACTTCCTGAGGATGTGTTTGATCTATTTTCCTTGGTTTTCCATTACCAATTAAATGAGCGGTGGGTCTAAACTTTTTAGAATAGAGGGGGCCAGGAGTAGTGGCACACCGCTTTAATCAAAAGGCACAGGCAGGTGGATCTCTATGAGTTTGAGGCCAGCCTTGTCTACATAATGAGTTCTTAGACAACCAGGGCTATCTCTCTCTCGCTATCTCTCTCTATCTCTCTCTCTCTCTCTCTCTCTCTCTCTCTCTCTCTCTCACACACACACACACACACACACACACACACACACACACACACAGAATGAAAGATCCCTTCATAATTTGTCTACCTAGAAAGTTCCCTTCTTCCTCACACACAGCAAAAACCTACTTAACCCTTGGGCCTAACACATATCCTCTTCTCTCCTCATCTTTCAACATCAATGTTTTCTCAAATATGGTTAATTCCTCTGGTACTTTATTAATTCTCAAAGTGATCAACTTATCACAACATATAAGAGTTTATTGTCTGTGATGAACACTGTATGCCAAATGTATTACAGCATCTCATTCATCTATGTCCTCTCAGCAGCTGACAGAAGAGCTAGTTATAGCTAGCACCTCATAAATATTTGCTGAGTCGTTAAATAATTCAACGTTTGCCGAGTGACGCTACACATCTCACTTAGCAACTCAACCTCAGGCTTACAGAGCACTCTAAGAATTTTGTCTTTTCGTAGGGAGGGAGGGCAAGAGTGAGAAAAAACCTCACGGAGCGCTGGCTAGCTTCAAAACCACTGTTATAGAGGATGTTGTTGAATCTCGAGACTCCTGCCTTTACTTTCCAAGTGCTGAGATCACAAGTGTGTGTCACTACACACAGTTCAAGAACTTTCTAATAACAAAAATCTGTATTACAGATAATCTAATATTCTCCCAGTGTGTAATTACTGTCAGATCTTTTCATCAACGGTTCTCAGTCTCTCTCTTCAGACGGCCTCCCTTTCTAGCTAACATTATTTGTATCTTTGTCACAGGATCAGCAGTTACTGCTCAGCAGGGCGCTGAGAGAGATCATCTCAATGGAAACTGTATCACTAAGTACGGCCAGACTGTAACTTTGGTTACATCATTTCTGTAAAGGTCCAGAACTGCAGCCTAAACCCATTAGGTAGATTTTGGGGGGTTGAGCCACGCAGTACGGAAAACCTAGGACAAATGCACAGGACTTAAGTATTTATTCCAATTACTAAATGAAATTGAAGGACATAGCAATCTGATCCTGGCTCAACTAAATATCCTTTAAGTAAGAATAACATTTATTTTAGGCATGGCACGGTGGTGCATATGTCTGTATTCCCGGTAACCTGGAAGCTGAGTCAGGAGGATCATACTAAGTTCTAAGTCTGAGGCCAACGTGCTCTACACAAGTTCTAGGACAGCCAGGGATAGGTGTGTGTGTGTGTGTGTGTGTGTGTGTGTGTGTGTGTGTGTGTGTTAAGACCCTATCTCAAGAAACAAATAAGTAGATTTTTTTTTTTTTAAGAATAACACTTGAGCCGGGCGGTCCGGGCAGTGGTGGCGCACGCCTTTAATCCCAGCACTCGGGAGGCAGAGGCAGGCGGATCTCTGTGAGTTCGAGGCCAGCCTGGTCTACAAGAGCTAGTTCCAGCGCAGGCTCCAAAGCCACAGAGAAACCCTGTCTCGAAAAAAAAAAAAAAAAAAAAAAAGAATAACACTTAAAACTTACTGCTGTTTTAGACTTTATTCTGATGAATACCAACTCATCCCCCACGCAAACAGACTCTGCTCTAGTTTGATTTTCTGTTGCTATGATAAAACATTAATCAAACCCAACTTGGGGGAGGGTTTAATTTTAAAGGTTAATTGGCCATCATCAAGATAAGCCTAGGCTGGAACCTGAAGGCAAGAGCCAGGTGCTGCTTACTGGCTTGCCTTCCCTACAACCCAGGACCACCTGCCAAGGGGTGGCTCTGCAGGGGGTTGGGGAGGCACTCCTACATCAACTATCACTTCAGAAACGCCCCCACAGAAGATACACAGGGCTCAATAGCGGTTCCCTCATCCCAGGGATTCTAATTTGTGTCAAGCTGACAAAAACTAGCCTAGTTTTTAATAAAGTCTAAGACCCTATTATTAATTGGTGTCTGTAACACCTTTCCTCCCTGCTAATTTTCTCCACTATGTCAGGGGAGAACTTTCTCTGCTCCAGTCAAGCAGGACTCCTTAAAACATCTCTCCAGCACCCAACGAACAAAGTTTCACAACAGGATTTCTTAATCCTTTCCTAATTTCAATTTTACACTTCTTCCAAAGGCCAGTCCTAATTTTGCCTGCCAGAGTTCCCTAGCTGACCTCCTCTTGCCCAAATTTCTCCTATACTACAGCCCCATGTAATAGTACTGCCTCATTTAGTCCCATGATTCCTGTACATAGACACACTTTCTCTTCCTGATCAGACTCCTCATCTACTCACTTGTGGTCCCAAAATCCTCTCACTAATTTAGCACAGCTCTGGAACCGAGAGGAGCAGTTGTATCACCTATGTGAAGGCTGAGACCAAATGCTTCTCAAGTACCGATAAACCATTTATGCACAGTCTGATGCTCTAGCTAGTCTGTGTCTACACTGTAGCATGCCGTTTGCTTGGAGACACAGGCAGAAATGGAAAACGGGTGGCACTAGTCCTAAAAGTTCGTAAAAGAACAGCAGAAGCCGGGCGGTGGTGGCGCACGCCTTTAATCCCAGCACTCGGGAGGCAGAGGCAGGCAGATCTCTGTGAGTTCGAGGCCAGCCTGGTCTACAAGAGCTAGTTCCAGGACAGGCTCCAAAGCTACAGAGAAACCCTGTCTCGAAAAACCAAAAAAAAAAAAAAAAAAAAAAAAAAAAAAAGAACAGTGGATCCTGGGAATTCGCCTTTACAGAGCAAGCTTTACTGACTCCAAGACATGAGAACTTCAGATGCCATACTTGAGAGTGCCTTGGTTGAAAAAAAAAACCTGAACCTCCGGATTGCAGAGCTGGGTGGAAACTGAGGCTATGCCACTCGATTTTTATTCATAAATCATGATTAAATATCAGTGCTCCCTATCTCGTCACTGGTTCTAAGCATCACCTTTAACAGGTAACGGGGAAAAACAATTTCTTCCATTTGTCTCCATTACTTCTCCTTCCCCAAGGATGGTTGGGACAACCAGCACACATGCAACCCACTGTAGTCCAGAGCTCTGCGACGGCAACGGACGGCTAGCTGCATCTTTTTCCTCCAGCTCCACCATTCCAGCCCATACATGGAATGCAATCTATATTTTCATACGATAAATAACAGCCTGCAATGCATCTAGGGAAAACAAACACAAAAGGCAGGGCTGCCCTACCCTCGAGGCCCTTGAAATGGCCCAAAGCACAGCACAGTTCTCAGAAAAAAATTAGCAGTTTTGAATCTATCAGGAAATAACAATACTTGATGGGTATGGTCCTCTGGCTTCAAAATGTGTACCAACACCGGATAAAAATGTCAGAGAAGCACGTAGGCATACACGTGAGGCCGGAAGGTCCAGGCAACAGGTTGGCCGCCCAGCATCTACAATGACAGATCGCCTTCCCCAGGTCGTGGGTGTGCCCGAATCTCGCGTAGGCAGAGGCTCATAACTCTCTCCGTAACTACACGCTCCTATTCCGAGACTCGCCAGGCTGGAGCACACGAAGCCCTTCGCGGCTAACCCAAAACTTTGGGAACCCCCAACCCCGAGGGTCCCCGTTTCCACGTGTGTCAGGCTCGTACAGTGGCATCTCTTGTCCTGGCTCGGAGGCTGCTGAGGAACGCGGACTTCTCCCGCTTCGAATTCCTCAGTGGAAGGGAAACTGGCAGCGTCATCCCAGGATCCAATCCCTAGTCCCTCCGCACCCTTCTCCAGCGCGCCCCTAGAGCGCCAGGCCCGGGAACTGACCCTCGTCAGTCCCCGTCCCCGCCCCCGGAACCAGCGGCCGAGGGGCGTGGAGCGGCGCGCGCGGGTACGGCGGGGGGCGCGCGTCTCCGCGCCCCGGGCCCGCGCAGCAGGTGCGGCCAGCAGGCCCCACCTCCCCCGAGCGGCCCCGGCGACTCACCCCGACGATGTTCCTCAGCGACCTAGCCGCCGCCACACACGTCTCCTCCGCCTGAAGCGACCCTGCCTCGTGGCCACCGCCCCCTCGGCCGCCGCCGTCGCCGCCTTCCCCGCCGCCGCCGTCGCGGCGCGCGCCCGCCTTCACGCACACCGCCGTGGCCGCGCACGCGCTTTGCGCGCTGGCGTCACCTTAGCAACGGATCAACCATGGGCCGGTAGGACTCAGGATTTCGGGGCCCCAGGTCGCCTCAGACGGGGTCTTGCGGCGCGTCTCCGCCCGTCGGAGCCACTGTCCCTCCTAAACTGGGCCCTCAGGGTGTGGCCGCCCTGCCGGCACCTGGCTCAGGGTAAGTCACGTCATCATACGTCACTGAATAGCGTCATCGGGCACGTCACTGCGTACGGGATCGAGCTGGAGCGCCAGTAAGAGCCAGCCTTAACCTTCAGTTAGTAGTCTACCAGAGGGACAGTCTTCTGGGTTCGAGAAAGTTCTACAAGGAGAAAGACTGAGCCAATTGAGGTTTTAACAGCATTAAGGTGCGATGAAGGCCAGGCCTGGAATCCCGTGATTCAGTTTCCTTGTTCTGTAAGTGTGAAAAATGCCACCCAACCTGCCCGCACTGGAAAGGTGTGCATTTAAGACGAGATAATGCGTGCGAGGCTGCTGGGGAACCCGGTCTTATTCGAACTTTTAATTTCAAGACCCTGGCGGAAGCCCGTCCATAACTGCTCCCGGTTCCACCTCCCAGGACTACCAGATGTATAGAACCCGTTAGACTTCATCTTTCGCATAAGAAGAGACAGGACAGCAGGAACTGCGGACTTCGAAGCGACAGACTAGAGCGTCGTCTCTGGGTATGAGGATTGGAAGATGGAAGATAATTCCAAGCAGAGACGTCTTAAATAGGAAGTGGAGATGAACAGAAACAGCTTTGGCTGGACCAGGGACTCCCATTTAGAGGCCATTGTAGCATCCTAGAGAAGTGATCAGAACCGCCAAGGCACTGGGAGTGGGATTGTAAACATGGAGGCCAGCGCCAGGATTCTAATACGGGTGCTGAGATAGGTGGGTGGAACATTTAGCAAAATGGAAAGAAAGATGCCTTTGTGTCTGCAGGTGCATGAGTTACTGAACGGTAATGACTGTGGTAGATGGACGAGTTGGAATGTGAATGAATACGCTGGCTGGGGAAACACAGTCCTCTCAAATCTTATGTGGAATGATATCCATTAATTGAATACTTGTAGCATTTGCTACACATGTCCCTAATTGACTTTTCCTTGGAGAATTCTAGATTGGTAAATTTAAAAGAACAAACTGGACATGGGGAGTCTTTGAGGAAACTGTTAGGTTGTGGTGGGTTGAAGGTGCCTAATGCGAGGGTACAAAGCAAACCGTAGAGTTTAACATTAGGAAACTGCCCACAGGTGATACCCAATTCCAGCTTGTTAATTGTGTTTTACAGACTAACCTTCCCCCACACTGGCACACACCCCCATCTACATAATGTACCGTGACAGAAAGGAGTTTGCAGATATGGTTCAGTTAAGGACATTAGATGCTCCGGATTGCCCCACTGGACTGAGGACAAGAGCATCAGAGTGGAGAAGGGGCATATGAGAGAAGCAGAGGTCGCAGAGATTTGAAGATACCACCCAGTTAACCTTAAAAATGGATCAAAAGAAGTCAGGAAGCTAGTGGATCACAACAGCCGTAAGAAACTAGCACAGTCAACAATAAGACGACAGTTTCCTGGTGCGTTCTCCTTTCTCTAGAAAAAAAAAAAAGAGCACAGTTTATCAGGCTGCTTCACAGACTCAGCACTGTGACTATGGACCCCCCATATTTAGAGGAGAATGTCCAAGCCAAATTACACAGGTCTGTGACTGGTGAGAGAAGTCAAGGTTAAGTCGAGTTAGAGGACGTTAAGCCCTACACATGGATGAGATCAGTCAAGGCAAAAATACAACCTCGACTTTTATGTTAGACTGAGTTGCTTATAGCAGCATCCTTAAAAACCCACTAAGGCCATTTGGCCAAACACTCAGAGTTAGTGTAGGCTGTGCTACTTCTACCCAGGCAGCTATGGCTATCACTCAGTTACCAAAGCTCGTCAGTTTGGAGGAGAAGTAAACACATGGGTAGTTAGCTAGTTTTTGTTTGTTTGGGGTTTTTTGTTAAGGTATGTGCATACTATCGCAGGCTAGATAACAGACCATGACAGGCAGTCCCTTTCTAGGAAGCCTTCTATCAGAGTCCTAAATGGATTTAAATGCTCTTTCTCCATACTGCTAATATAATACCCACACACTGTAGCATTTACTGTAACAACGATGCTCCCGGCATGCCAGGCGTTCCGTTCCTGCACCTGTGTTCCTTTTTCAGCGTTACAGGCAGCACTAGCTCATTCAAATCTTGTCAGAGCCCGATGAGGTAAGCAGTACTATTAATTACAATACTTACAGATCAGAAAGCTACATCACAGAAAGTTTATTACTCAAGCTCACTAAATTAATAAGTGATAGAGCCAGGATTCCCAATACTAGAACCTGTGTACTGTAACCATTCCTACCACATACTCCCTCTTGACACGGAGGGATATTAGAAAACAGGGCTTACACCACTCAGCAGTCTGTGTGTGATTCCTCTCTGTCCCTACTGTGAACACCAGAGACTCTTCTGCCCAGGTTGGAAGTCACAAATCCTTGGGCCACTCTGGATAACTGATGTGTCTCTCTTTATCGGCGATACCAATTATATAACTAAATTGTGTAACCATGTTTTCCAGTTCGTGTCCCTGCCCCGAAGCCCTGAGTAAATTTGCTCACTCGGCATTTGTGACTGAGTGGATTGGCGTGCATATCTCTTTCCACTGGTGTGGTAGTTTTTCTAAGTTAGTCACCTTAACAAAATATCTGCGATAACCATGTGTGCTGCAGCTCACAGTTGTAGAGGCTTCATTCAGTCTGGTATCCACTGGCTCCATTGACTTTAGGCCTGTGGAATGACAGAGTGTATGTGGGAGCACAACCACTCACCTCATGGCCAGGAAGCAAAAAGAAAACAAAAAGGCTGGGATCCCACAATCCCTTTCAAGGGCACATTTTTATTTTATTTTTTTATTGATTTGAGGCATGACACTAGGCATTATATCTTAAAGGCCCCACCACCTCCTAATGATGCTCCCCTGGGGACCTTTGATACATGAGCTTCAGAGAATATTCTAGATCCAAAGTATAGAAGTTAGTTTGAAGCTTTTCTACATATAAAATTGGGAAAACTACCTAAATTTTTCTTATTTTCTAAATTATTGACAGCATTGATCTTATAATTTAAAAAAAAAACTCATTTTAAAAAGAATGTTTTGGGGCCAGCCAAATGGATCAATAGGTAAAGAAAAGCAATTGCTGTGCAAGACCTGAGTTCAATGCCAGGGAACCCACCCACATGGTAGAGAGAACCGACTTCTGCATGTCCTATGACTACTACATGTATATAGCACAAATGTCATACATACACATAAAAATAAAGTGTTTTCACAGTTGCACTCTGACCTCCACACATGAGTTCTGGCATGCATATGGCCACTACATATACACACACACACACACGTACACAATATTTTAAGTGTTTGTAACTTTAATTTCTCACATTTAGATTGTGGGTAAGAACTACTTTCAAGTTTCATGACTTTGAAAGTCCAGATTGAAAGAGTCACTGTCTAGACCAGAAAGTATTTCAAGTAGCATAAAACAGCCAAGTTGTGGCCGTGTGTGTGTGTGTGTGTGTGTGTGTATTATGTGATAATATATATAGCCTAGATAGGGGACTGGAGAGATGGCTCAGAGGTTAAAAGTACAGGCTGCTCATCCAGAGGTCCTGAGTTCAATTCCCAGCAACAACATGGTGCCTCACAACTATCTGTAATGCAGGCATTCATGCAAACAGAACATTGTGTACATAATAAATAAATAAAAAAAAGAAAACATGAAAAAATAAAGGCTAGATAATATGTGAGTTCTTTGAACACATATTCTCAATACCTTAGAAACAAGAGTCTGTTTTCCTATATGTTGCTAATATTATTGGCGTTTTACAGCTGTAGTTGTCCTTGCCACTCCCCATTTGTCAGTGAGAATGGAGGTAGTTCCCAAACATGGCCTAAATTTAATTTGCTTAAATCCAGTAACTACTACCAAGTTAGTCTCTTTTTGTTTAGATTTGCTTGTGAGACAGGACCTCACTACATAGCCCTGACTGTCCTTGAACTCTCAGAGGTCCACCTGCTATGTACTATCATGCCATACCTATAAGTTTCGTTTATTTTCTTTTTTATTTTTATTTTTTTGAGATGGGGTTTCTCTGCATAGCCGTCCTGGCTCTCCTGAAACTTTCTTTGTATACCAAGCTGGCCTCAAACTCACTGAGATCTGCCTGCCTCTGCTTCCCAGATGCAGGGATTAAGGCATGTGCCACCACCACCCAGCAAAGGTTCATTTTTTTAATAAGGGGTATGTTTTACATTTTATCCTTCCAAGTGTATTTACTAACCAGTCACTTTGCTGATAGCCATACATTTCCTAAGATTTCATTCAGATTCTCCCTTAGGAGGGAGCAATGAGCTTGGAGAGATGGCTCAGTGGCTAAGAGTATGTCCAACTTTTGCAGGGGATCTGAGAGCTCTCCTATAGAGCAGCTCACTGCCTGTAACACCTGTCCCAGGGATCCAGCGCCCTCTTCTGACACCAAATTTCTGTACTCACATGTGCACACACTCTCACAAAGATACACCCTTGTATATACTAACACCAATATAGTAATGCGTATATCAATACTTCCATGAAAAATTTAATCCAAATCTTCCATTGTTCTCCAACACAGCATTTCAGTATTTAAATAGCTCAAGCAGATGGGTATTGTTCTGTACCCCACTTAGCAGACTTTGCCATGTGGGATAATAAAAGCATCCAGATTGTCAGACTTGAAATCTATTAATCTCTAAATATTGGCAACTAATATGAACTTTAAACAAAGAGAAAATAACTTGTGAGTTTATAGACCGTCTGCTCTCCTGAATAAAACTTGAACACTTTTCCCCCTTATTTTTGGACACCTGGTTTTATGAAAATTCCTAGATTGCCTGTGCCCCCAGCTACCACCATAGAGACAGGAATGGTCATAGAAGGTTGACAGTTATCACATGGGGCTGCTCACTCTTCACAAAAAGCTGTCAACTCCTTTCCCATCTGCTGAAGCTATTACTGAATTGTGAACAGTGTGTATCTGTCGTTAGCCAAGCACACAATGCTAGCTGGTCCCACAGAAAACATGCTTGTCCATATTGTCCTGAGCCCAAACTCACAAAACTTCCAGCCCCCTGCCACGAGTGTGGTACCAGCTTGTTGAGTATGGCACCTCCCCAGAAGGAACAGCCCCCCAGATCCTGTCTGTCATGTAAGACTTACTGTGTACTTGATGGCTTTTCATTCCCTACGGGAAATCTCCCACAGGACATTTTCTTTCAAAGCCTTATGAAGTAATTTACCTTGAGTGACTGGCATCATTTTTTGAGGATGAGAAAACTGTATGGCTCCATGGTTCCTCTTTTCGTCATGGCTGCCCTGAAGCTCTGAGTCAAATTTGTGGCTCTAGGCTAGGAATGCAGCTTAGATTTGCTTTAACGCATGCAAGGCCCAGGGTTCAATCCCCAGCACCACGAAAAAAGATAAGGGAAGAAAATGTGACGATTATGATTGAGTGCCCAGGTATGAAGTCGTGGCCTGCATTCTGCTTTCTTTTGCGTTTGCTCGCTCAGAATCGTGTATAAATGTTTGCAGCCTCTGTGTAACTGCAGCCGTCCTCAGTTGCTTGGGGAAATGAATGACAAGTATTCTTAGGATAGCTGTCTAATGTGTAAAGTGTAGCCTTCTGCCCTCACTTGAGGCTGGGATGACCGTGTCTGATGAGTTCCCCCAGTTTAGTAAGAGCAGGAACCATGAGTTATCTTCAGAGAAGTTTCAACAGTATTGCAATTCTGCAGGATGACATTCCTTCCACTTTTCCTTCGGAAGGAAATCAGTGAACAAGCCCCAAGTTCTTCGATGCTCTCAGTTTCTCTCATCTCTCTCAATGCTGTCTTCCAGGGGGCTTGAATTTCAAAGCGTAAATACATACTATAGTCTTTGCTTATACTCCATTCTACCTCAGTTTAATAATCTGAGTATGTTCTGTAATACATATGTTTCTGCATGTATATTTTAACAGAAAGCTCATGAAAGATCAAAAATGACTCATTGTCTTAATAGGTCTTTGGTATTTATATAGGTGATGGTAGAGAGGGACTGCGCATGGTGGTGAGTCTCACTCCTCAGATACCGCTACCTAACTGGTTTACTATTTTAACCCCGAAATTATCATTAGCACAGGAGACTAAAGCATGTAAGTGCAAGACAAGTCTTACAGCATGCCACAATTTTTAATACTTGGATTTTGGCATGTTTTCATTTCTGAATATACCAAAAACCTTAAAAAATTGCCTAGGCTTTCTTTTTGCCCTTTTCCATATGTGGGCTACTGTGAGCTAGACACAGAAGGGATGCAGAGATGAAGATGGGGTTCAGGTTTCAGGGAGCTCAGTGCAGCAGCCTCCACTTTAAACACTCATCTCTCAGTCTCCAGTTCCATTTTGAGAACTCAGTAGCCGCTGTGATGGACAGTTCACGTGTGGAACGTTTGGGTTATCGCATAAAGTTCTGTTGGAATCGTATGAGAATCGGGCAGATAAGGCAGCGTGATGTAAGAATGGCTTGGCTGTGTAGATACCCATCACCCTCTTTGGAGAATTCTGAGGAAGTCTCCCTTCCTTGTTGTCTGACAGATGCCCACAGGAGCTCTGGTACAGAACATGCATGTGCCACCCTGAGGACGATCAATGTAGGCCAAAGGAGAAGATACTTTAGATTCTCAGTTCTGTCCTAGTTTAATCCAGTAAAAGTAAATACTGCTGAAAAAACGCAAGTTTCCAAAACCTTTGGCAGAAAAAAAGCGCTAAGGCAGATGTTTCAAAAGAGGAAAATGGGGCAAAGGAACAAAGTCTGCTCTGCATAAAATAGAAAAATACAGACTGTCAAAAAAAGTATGGAAAAAAAAATCTCACTTGTCCCCAGGGATATTGGGTCAGAGAGACTGTGAACTTCTACAGCTTCCTTGGAAAGGAGTCTGTCAATATCGACTCTAATTGAAACATACCTGCTTGTAGATCTCCCAGGGAACCCATTCTCTCTGAAAACTGCCCCCCCACACACCACTGAGGATATTTACTATGATACTAACTGCATTTTAAGTTTTTGTTTTATTTTGTATTTTGAGACAGGGTTTCTCTGTGTAGCCCTAGCTGTCCTGGAACTAACTCTTGTAGACCAGGCTGGCCTTGAACTCACTGAGATCTGCCTGCCTCTGTCTCTCGAGTGCTGGGATTAAAGCATGCATTACCACCACCTGGCAACTAGTTACATTTAAAAAATAAAGTGGAAACACCTAGAGTGTTCTTCAGTAGGGAAGTAAGCTGGGTGAGTTATGAAATACATTCTGGATTATTTTTCAGTTGATAAAAGAAAGACATGTACATAAACTGAGTTGTAAAGGTGCAGCTTGCACATTAATAAAGGAGGGGAAAGGTGATGTCCCTCGGTCCCCAGAGCAGCTGGGCTCACAGGCATGCTCACCATGTTTGACTCACTGCTCTGCAGCAGGGCACTGGTTCTCAGTGTGTGTCGGGTTCAGCCCAACTGGTTCCTACCTTCCTGAGAAGGGGAGGTGTGGATTGAGGAAAGAAATAGACATGAGACAAAAGATAGAGTTGGGAGGCTTCCGGTGACTACTGTAACAAAAAGCCCCGAGTTCATTACTCACATCCTTATATAGCTCAATCAAAACAGGAGGACACAAGACTCCCCGTGATACAAAGAACAAGCAAGTGTAATTACTTCCTTACATCGCAAAACACCTGGTAACCATGCCCTCAGTCAAACATCCTGCTGTCTGGCTTTTAAGGAGCAAAGGATCCAGTAGCCACACCTTTGGTCAAACGTCCTGTTGTTTGTCCTTGAGGAGCAAGAATAGGTTTGAACTCTCTGACCTTTGGTCAACATGGAACTGATCCAAAACTGTGGGCCCCCACAGTGTGTGGAGCAGGAGCACAGAGCAGTTCTTCATAAATGCATGCTGCAACAAAATCACACTCTGAAGCCTGCTCAGCTAGGTGAGGGTCAAAAGTCTCTTTCAACCAACTGCCATGGTTTAAATCTAGACTGCCCTGCAAAAAGCCACACATTGAAGGCCTGATCCCCGGTGCAGCAGTATAAAGAGAGAAGCCTGTAGAAGGGGAGTGAATGGTAAGACCTCTCTGACCTTCTAATGGATGGGTCTACTTACAGACTAATAGCTTACTGGGTTTGGAGAATAGATTTTATTATAAAAATAAGATCTGTCTTTGCTTCTCAGCTACCACAAAGCAAGAAGCTCTCCTCACCACAGGCCCAAAACGACCAAGCCAAGTGACCACAGACTGAAGCCTCTGAAACCATCTCTGGGGACGGAGGGTTTGGCCCAGCAGTTAGAGCACTTGCAGAGGACCAGAGTTGCGCTTCCAGCACCCACATTGGGCAGCTCACAATCCCCATAACTGTAGCTCAGGCGATCCAGCCCCCTCTTCTGGCCTCTGCAGGCACCCACACACATGCATATACACAGATACCTAGAATCCATCTTTCTTCATTAACTATCTCTCCTTGGTATTGTATTTTTTAGTGACAGAAAGCTGGGCAATAACTACACCATTGCGGATTGATTTTTGTTTGTGTTTTCTAATAACCTTCCTAGCATATGAGTCTCTGTAAAGAGTGCAGCTTAGTGGATTTTAGTGTGTCCACAAAGCTATGCAAACGTCTATTCCAACTTCAAACCTTCTCAGTGCAACAAAAGAGCTCCCAAGCTCTTTGTCAGTCACTCCTTATTCCCCACCCCTCATTCCAGCCCGGGGCGACAAGTCATCTGCTTCCTGTCCCTACAGATTTGCCAGCTCCAGACATTTCCCAAGAACAGAATCATCCAGTCTGTGGGCCTTTGTGGCTGGCTTCTTTCATACCGTGTACCGTTTTCTCTGCGGGTTATGATATGCCAGCATCAGAAAGGGGCTGCTTTAGGGTAGAGATAAAAAGAAAACAGTCAGTCAGAATGTGACAGACCAAGGACATAAAAAGAAGAATGCCCTGATCAGGAGACAGAAAAGAGGCATAAGACCAGAAGGGCACATAAATGGCAAAAGTGAAAGGCGTTTCTCCACGTGGGAAAATAAGCCTATCAGTCTTGTTCCCAAAGTCTAGGAAGACTGACACAGGGAGGCCAAATAGCACCGTGCATTAATTATACTTCTGTGTTTGCTCTGCTGTGTTACAGCCTTAATCTTTTCATCTCCTCCGGTGATTTTATCAAAGAGATGATAGGTAAGGCCATGGAAATGGGAGACATCGCCAGAGACAGACGAGACTGTGCAGAAAGGGCAGTCCCGAGGACGGAGTGCTGAGGGAATGTTTTCTATTCCAGGCACAGGTACAAAAGAATTCACATTCACTCCTCCTCTCACCCCTGCCTTGAACCCGGCAGTAGCCCTGTGAGAAGGAACCCCTGCAGACCCGCCTTTAGCGATGGAGTCAAGAGCTTCTGCCTGGAATCAGCTCCTTTTTAATCTCATCTGTATTAAAAGAGAAGAGAGGGAACAGGCAGCAAAGCCAGAACTGGCGATCACGGCCTCATTCATGGAAGCAGAGGGAGCCCGTCAAGGGAGGCCATGTGTGGGCATGTGCCAGGGTGCACGTGCAACATTCAGAGGGCAACTTTGAGCATTGTGTACTCCAGGATATCTAGCCTGCCGGCTTCTGGGTCATTCTCCTGTCTCCACCTCCCATTTTACCACAGGAGTGTTGAGATTACAGATGCATGCCGCCACATCCAGCTTTTTTCCCCCGATTGTGTGTGTGTGTGTGTGTGTGTGTGTGTGTGTGTGTGTGTGTGTGTGTTTGAGACAGGGTTTCTCTATTGCTTTGGAGCCTGTCCTGGAACTAGCTCTTGTAGACCAGGCTGGCCTCAAACTCACAGATATCTCTCTGCCCCTGCCTCCCGAGTGCTGGGATTAAAGGTGTGTGCCACCATCGCCCAGGTTCCCCGTTTTTTTAAAATGTGGGTTCTCGCTTGCCTGACTAGTGCATTTAGGCTTCTAGCTGTCTCCCCAGTCCCTAAAACCCCGTTCTTCTATTGAGCGGAGTGTGTTCTCCAGTGACCACCTTCTCCGTGGTAAGGACTTGTCATGACTGGTCCAGGGGGACTGCTTTGCTCTAACCTGGAAGGCTCCTCTTGTCACTCTTCCCCCATCTAAGATAGCTTCCTTTGGGGGAGGAGCATCGTTTATAACTCAAGTCTAACAGAACAGTAAGACATACAAATACACCTTGTTAGACTTTCACAGTGTACCCTGGTAAACAGAAAACAAAACAGAACATTGTGTGCACCCCCAAGTCCCTGGGCTTCCAGTTAACTGTCATTCCCTCCTCCCTGGAGATTGCTACTTCTCCTGACTTGTAATATTGGTTCTTCTGAGAAATGAACGTGCCCATGGGGATAGCTTCTGTATTAGCAGAAAACCCATCAGATGAAGAGCTGCAAGTCGGAAGTACTATGACATAACTAAGTTGCTTAATTCAATAGGAAGAAAGGCCCCACTGTAATAGATGATTAGCAAAATCATAGGGGCAGTAAACAAACGGTCATGGGGAGAGCTCTGAGAACATGGACTATAAAGGGAAAGCCAGTGGGCAGCTAGCCAATGTCTTGCTCACTCTATACTCTCAAAAGAAATCAAGGATGGACCACTCATCCAAAATTTAAAAATGCTTATCCAAGCTGGGCAGAGACAGTGCATGCCTGGTCTACAAAGTGAGTTCCCAGGCAGTTAGGGCTGTTACCCAGAGAAACCCTGTCTGGAAAAAAAAAAAAACAACAACAACAAAAAATAACCCAATTTCTACACTTGTTTTCAGAATCCGAATCCACTGAGTGGTTGCCAGGAAGACTGACCCTGCCACATCACGGCAAGTGAAATCAGTCATGATCTCCCCCAGTTCCCAGGAAGGGGAGTGCTCATTTACCGGGTAACCATACAGTACTCTCTGTTTCCTGCCTGCAGTTTAGGTATGCTTCCTTTCGTGACTCTGTGTGCCGCTTACCCACAGAGTCACGGAGAACATTGATAACTAGTGGTACCATGATCAAAGTGCGGTCCCTGGATGACTAGCCTCATCAGCATCACCTGGGAGCTTGAAGAGCTGGTCATTGTAAAGCTGTGGAGGCAGCTCAGTGGTCAAGGTGCCTGTTGGACAAGCATGAGTGAGGATCTCCCTTGGGATCCCCAATCCATGTGAAAAAGCTTGGTGTCAACTATAACCCTAATACTGAGCATAGCTGGAGACAAGTGAGTCCCAGGGGCTCAGTGACCAGCAGTCTGGTTTAAATGGTGCGATCCAGGTTCAGTGGTAGTCTGTGTTTTTTAAAAACTAAGGTGTAGCAGTGGACGATACCTTGATGTCAACTCCTGGCCTCCACACATTCTATCTTTCCCCTCTCTTCCTCTCTCTCACACTCAGAGCAAACAAATGTTCACTGTAGAGCCCTCTGTAGACCCAGTCCATCAGTGGGGCCCAGACCCCTGTGTTTAAACAAACCCCAGGTGATTCTGATAATATGTCCAGTTTTGCGATCCACACATGTCCATCAGATGCTAGAAACTGTCCCTGACAGATCCATAAAGGGTGGTTAGTACTGATTTTAAACCTAGTTTGGTCCTGTTGATATTTTGCTTGCTGCTGTTCTGTTTTGTCCATTTTGTCTCCACAGACCATAATTTTTCTTAACACAGCAACTACCTTGCATCCTCAGTCTTGTTCTAGGACATTTAATATGATGTTGTGCCCCCAATCAAGCTATGCATAAAATCTTTATATCATCACATGACATGATGCTGAAATCATTAACTCCCTTCCCTGCTATCTTGATAGCTCATGGCCCACCTCTATCCAAGCAGCCAGACCACAGACCCCTGTGGTGCCAGGAGGGGAGTCAGGCAGGACAGCCCTGATGATCAGAGAGTTCCTACCTATGCAGTGACCATATCTTCCTGTAACTGAGAAAAGGGAGAAATCACGGACCTGAGATGTAGGTTGTCTGGGGATATGGAAGAGCCACAGAGCTGTCGTTGACTTTTGGACATCAGCAGTATGCTCCAGGAGTATTGGCAGTGAGGGCCTTAAAATACAGAATAAACATTAGCAAAATAGAATGCTGCTCCTGAATCAGATGAGAGTGGACAGAGTGGCTGAGAATGTGCTGCCTTCTTTCCTGAGTGTTTTTTGGGTTTTTTTTTTTATCTACCTATTTCAACTTTCAAAAAGTAAGTATACTGAGGAAAGTTTGAAGGTCATGTAATTGAATTTGATCATTTAGAATATGACTTTTTAGTTATACAAAGAGTTTCAAACAACTTAAATGTATTTTCTAATCTTTAATATGTTGTCATCCTGAATAGAAATTTGAGCCAAGCATCGTGGTCCATGGCTTTAATCCCAGCACTTAGGAGGCAGAGGCAGGAATTTGAATTTGAGGCCAGCCTGGTCTACAGAGTGAGTTCCAGAAGATTCAGGGCTACACAGAGAAACCTTGCCTAGAAAAACCAAAAAAGAAAAGAAGTTTGAGAATCAGATTTAAAAAAAAAAAAAAAAAGGTTTTGTTGTTGTTGATATTTTGGATTTGTTTATTTGTTTGTTTGGAGACAGGTTCTCACAATGTAGCTCTGGCTGTCCTGGACCTCAAGCTCTCAGAGATCCACTGCTCCCATCTCACAGTGCTGGGATTAAAGGCATGCAATACTACACTTGTATTAAACAAGCGTTTTTAAAATACCTCATTTTCAAAAAGGGTAAAAAAAAGTAAACATGAACAAACTAAGAAATGGTTCATGTTATTTGAAAAGTAATATTTGCCAGGCTGAAGAGACCACTCAGCAGTTGAGAGCACTGGCTGCTCTTCCAGAGAACCAGTGTTCAATTCCCAGCACCCACATGGCAGCTGTCTGTAACTTCAGTTCCCGGGGATCAGGCATTCTCACAGACATACAAGCAGACAAAACACCAATGCAGCATAAACTAAAAATAAATGTTAAAAACAATAGAACCATAGGTGCCCCCTTCAAATTGTTTGGAAAATTTACAAAAACACCAGCCAGTGATGATCATAACTTAGTATCCCCCATGTCTTTCTACGGTTCATTGTTTTGTTTACTAACATCAAGAGCATCATTTACATAGCTTTCATTCTGTCTTTTCATGTACTGCCTCTTGGTATCCACTGTTCTTTTTAAGGTCTAAAATAATGTTTGAATGCTTAAATGACATTGGAAAAGACAACATTCTATCATTCTGGGTTTATAAAATTAACTATTTCTTCACTGGGGGCTCTTCTACTTTTTTTGCTACTGTAAAAAATAATACAAGCAACAAGTTGCATTTAGTTTAGAAATTAAAACCCTGATTATTTTCTAGGATACAGAATACCACAGCATTAACCAAATAAAAGGAGCTGACCATTTTAAAGCCTTTAAAGTCCTGAAGCCTATTGCAAATCTAATGGGCAGTTTTTAAAAATATTTATTTTAGAATGGTGTTTTGTGGGACTGTA
>JAQHUG010000235.1:2406197-2423611 GCA_028555095.1 Dicrostonyx torquatus | reverse complement strand
AGGTGTAATATTTATTGTGCAGCAGGTGTCATGGTTGCAGAATCGCCACTAGCGGCGGTGCAACTGGTGGTGAAAGGTTCTGAGCCGCTTTGTTTTTTTTCACCTTGGTGCTGGTTAAATATTGAAAAATAGGCTTTGCTTTACAAATGAAAAACAATTAAATCAATTCCGTACTCAGAAGCAGCCCAGAACTCACGGACAGGGAGCACAAACCAGAAGCTGCACAAATCACCACGTGGCAGGGAACGTGGCAGTGGGGTGGGAGGAACTGTGTGCAGGCTTGGGAAATTTCCAAGTCGCTGCATGCAGTTAGCTCCACTGTGGTGGGGGTTTTACAAAAACCGCTTAGTAGGTAAAGGCATGTGGGCAGGGGTGGGAAACTTTCTGGGCTGTGGACTGGCCAGGCCTTTAAGCCGGTCCACCTGGTAGGTGTGGAGTTTGGATCCACATGGTGTGCCAGATGAAGATGCTAAAAAGAAATTCCACACTAGCTCAGAATTGAGTATAATATTTATTTAGGGGTAGACTCACAGATCACAATCCTCTGCACGAGCAGGGAACAGGAAACAAATCACACTGCCGCTGCCATAAGAGAAGACAGACACGCGCTTTACGTCAGCATATATAGTACAAGAGGCCATGCCCAAGCGGGTGGGTAACTTAAAGGCTACTGGCACTTAAATGCCTACAGCACTCCCCAAGATGCTATTCGGAAATGTCTTAGTTTCTAGTGTTGTGAAGAGACACTATGACCATAGCAACTCTCATAAAGGAAAACATTTATTTGGAGCTAGCTTACAGTTTCAGACATTTAGTCCGTTATATTCATGGCAAGACATGATGGCATGCAGGCAGACATGGCGCTAGAGGTAAGGGTTCTGTATCTTGGTCTGCAGGCAGCAGAAAGTGAACTGTGAAACTGGGAGTAGCTTGAACATACGAAACCTCAAAGCCCATCCCCATAGTGACACATTTCCTCCAACAAAGCCAGACCTCCTAGTAGTGCCACTTTCTATGGCCAAGCATTTAAACACAGAGGTCTATGGGGCCAACCTATTCAAACCACCACAGATGAGTTCTTCACATGGTAATTCAGTTATGGCGGAGCCCTCCAAAATGGGCTTAGTGTCTGGAAGACAGACATGAGCTAACTTCTTCCATGTGAGGACACAGACAGTGTCTGTCTACAAGTCAGGAAGAGAACCCTTGCCAGACACCGACTACATGTGACGCTGCCTCCATCTTGGATGGTTCAGCCTCCTGAAGTGTGAAAAATGTTTACACTACCTAGTCTATGGTTGCTATAGCAGCATATTATGAGCTGCAATTATAGAGTTTGGTCAACATGCCGCACTGGCTCTTTATTTAAGCCACTTGCAGTGAGAGTCCCAGCATGCGTGCAGGTCTGCAGAAGACCAGCCCTTTCCACGACTGTGCTAGAATACTGCTGTCTCAGCGTGGGATGGCAGCAAGCTTCCTGAGCTGCAGTCCGTTCTCGCCATCACCACTTCCCAGGCAAGCGTATTTGAAAGTGCACTGTTTGAATTCACTCTTCACTGTTTGAATTCCTGCCAAGGCCTAGCCACACACATTTTTTTCAATGCATTAGTAATGAACTTAAGAAATAAGGGCTATCTTTTGGAAAGACCCACTTAGCAAGTACAGAAGTCTTTTTCTCCCTAGTAATAAGGTTGAAATTGTTAGGTGAACTTGGTAGGCGTCCCATCTGGTGATTATTTACTGATCATTCGAAACTGGTCCTCCTAAATGCCTGTGACCCACCTTTTGATATCTGGTCTTTCTCTTGTACTCACAATTCTCTAAAATCCCTTATATATTGCGACAGGTTTCTTTGTGTAGCCCTGGCTGTCCTAGAACTCGCTCTGTAGACTAGGCTGACTTTGAACTCACAAAGTTTATCTGCCTCTGCCTTTTGAGTGCTTGGATTACAGGTGTGAGCAACCGCTGCTGGCTCTGTATTTTTCTTTCCCACACGTCATGAACCATATAAACTGTCTGGTTTACAGTCTGCACAGAATCATGCATATCCTTGGCTCAGCATGCAGGTTCACTGTGCATTTACAAGACCTCCTCTTCAAGGACCTTTTAGAAGAATTTGCCACACAGAATTTTACATATTAAACAGCATTTTATTTCGGTCTGTAAAATTAATCCATTCCATCCCAAAAAGAAACGAAGCGCTTCTAGCAGTGTAACACGTGACAACACCATCCAGACATCTGCCACTACAGCCCGCAGAAAACTTCAATGCAGTTTGACCTCAAATTGGGTTTTATCCTCCAGGCCATACATTTTCAAAACTGCCTCTTAGAAATCCCTCATCAGTCAGTCAGCAGGGTAGACCACTGAGCGAACTCCTGGTATCTGAGCTATCACTGGAAATAACTTACCCTAAGTGAATTCATGAACACCCTGGGGTGGGGAAGACTCATGTGAGCCTCCCTCACATAGAATGTCACCTAGACCAGCCTTGTGCTACAGACATCTATGCTTCTTCCACTGTAGTCAAGCTCGAGAGCAAAGGCCCAAAGCCAAGCTCACCGCAGGTCTCACAGCAGAAGACTAACGCAGGAGCTACAATGAGGCGTAATCCAGGCGCCAAAAATGATGGCCCAATCAGGTTAGCACGTACGTTCTGCTTTCTCACACGGTAACTGCAGTTTCCACTCACACGAAGTATGCTGCTGCCTAGCCCACTAGCTAAGTAGCCAGTAAATTAATGCCTTCCTTCTCCACATTCCTAGAAAGTAAAGTTAGTCCTTGAACCTCAAAAGTACTTTATATATAGAAAAAAAATAGTATTTCTGTCAGTGTCCTTGTCAGCATGATTCAGAACTGCTCTCGAGTGCCTTCCCGTTTGTAAAATAAACACTATGCTGTTTGAAGCACACATGAAGTTTCATTTCTGCTCAGCACTCTTTTCTTTCCATGAGGAAAAGTCATTTCTGAAGAATTGAAACCCCAAAAGGTAACAGCCCCCCCAAAGAAAAAGAAACATTTAAAACAAAATTTTAAATGATAGATCAAAACCAGACTTGAGTATTTTTGAAGAGACAGGCAGGAGCAGACGTGGTCTCTGGAGGGAATTGTTCTAATTATTATCTAAAAAGTAAAGTCACATAACTTTGTCAAAGTCATAAGATAAACTGGTACTTGAAAATTAGGTTGACTAAGTAGAGGAGGGGAGATTTAAAAAGAAAAACCCCACTGAAACAGGATAATGAGAGGGATTTCAGAACAGCTGGGGCTGGAGCACAGATCCATCAGTGCTTGATGCTTCTGGGGCCTCAGCATCTTCTGTCGCGCTGCTTCTTGTCCCTATGTCTCTCTCAAAGAACTACATAATTTCTGCTATTTTGTTAGGATTCAGAATTTCAATCCAGTAGCCGTCAGGATCTTGAATGAATGCCAGACCTTTCATTTTACCTGTATAATGAAAACTTCTCATTACTAGAAAGGAACATTAAAAGTCAAACACATTTTCATTACAATTTTAATCTGCATTTAAATGAGACACATTGTTGATAGCTTTCATTCTAGAAAGTTTGTGTTATAATGGTACCGTGGTTATCCTAATGCTATGACCTTCCAGAAGGAGCTGAAAACAGTCCTACTAAATATCAGGTCCTTACCTCACCTTGAGGTTACCATACCACCAATCACAGAAATTATTTAAGAGGCAAAAGAAGATAGAGGTATGCTCAAGGGAACAGATAATGTGGCCTCTTCACACAACCAAGACACCAGAGGCTTGGGTCACATAAACCCTATTAAACAATACACTAGGCAACCCAAGCCCTGTCAATCACACTATGACTCCCGGGGATTGTAACCAGATGGAGCTGTTGACTCAGATGTATAAATGTGGCCTGAGAGATTGATTTATTTGGGGACTAAGATGCTGAACTCATCTGACTCTCGTGTCTGCTTCCTGACCCCAAGGTCACAGAATACAAATCAGGGTGAAAGAGAGAGAGTAAAACACAGCTAAGCAATCTTCAGGGCTGTGGCTGAGGAGGAATGGGTGAGGATGCAGGTGACCGTTCCCCGATCCATACAGAAAGTAGTCTGGAGTCAGAACACCAGTTCTGAATTCGTGGCGGTGGGAGAATAAACAGAGTGTTTGCTTCTGCCTCCTCAAGGCAAGCAACACTTGGGAGGGGCTCAGCTACTGATTGCCAGATGTCCTCAAGAGTGAAGGGGTCAGAGTTTGTCTAACGGAGCTAGAAAGACTGAACCAGCTGGCCTTCTTTAGTGCCCCACCACCACATCCAGGGCCAAGCACAAAACCTCAGGTGTGTCTCCTACTAACACTGCTTTGCCCTGAGGGGAAGCCTCTAAGCAGAAGAGCTGTCACTTTCAATATCCAGGAAACTCAGCCGAGGGCTCATCAGCCTGTCTTCCTGCGATTACGCAGATCCCTAGGGACAAGTCTCTTCTGCCAGCCATGTGGCCTGGTGGAGTACAACAGCTTACAGTTGTTGGAAAAAATAGCTCAGAAGCCAAACTAACATAATCTAGGAACATAATTATATGGATTGTAGATTCAAATTCAACATGAACTATTAGAACAATGAGAGGACAAAGGGTTATTAAGGCTTTTAAGAGCACTATGGGAAGTATTGCCAATGTGAACTTTAGGGAGCCAAGAAATGGAGCCAGAAACAAAGCCTCCAGCAGAGAGTGGGGCTGACAGGAAATGGCTAAAGCACTTCCTGTGCAAGCATTCCCAGAACCCCCTGAGAAGGCGGCAGTGGGCAAGCCTGGTGGCTCCCTGTTACCCCAGTGTGAGGGCTGGGACTGGGATCTCCAGGGAGCCCACCCTGCCTTATTAAATAAAGTGGAGAGTATTCAAGGAAGATGCCCACTATCAACTGAGGCCTACACTCCACACACAGACACATACAAAGGGAAAAAAAAGATTGAAAACCAGAATAGACACATGTGAAGGAAAAGTAGCTTGTAAACCAAAAAGCTCCCAGAAATAAATAAAATAGAGATACTGACAACATTCTCAAGGACACTTGTATGCAGAATGACAGTACAGGAGCGTTTTCAGGGCTGAAGGAGAACGAGCCGAGGATTCCCACCAGCTCTCACCCGTGTGTGCCTGGTTCTCATGCATGTCTCAGGGGCCTAACCTCATAAAACCTCAGAACATAGTCCTGGGCGAGGTGCTAAGACAGGAAAATCCAAAAGATGCTTCAAGAGAGAAATGGAGTGAAGATGTTCAAAATATTGTACTACATTATTTTTTTAAAAAATGTGAAGACCAAAAGGAAAAAGAAAGAAAAAAATCACTGACCCAGTCTTGGCGACAGCAGCTGATGTGAGTAGAGGGAAAAGCCGTTCACTTACTGAGAGAATCCCATAGGACATGTTTTCCTTCAAACAATTTTACTAAAATGTCTCATTTTTTTTCCTCTGGGTTTTTGTATGTGGGCTTCTTTTTTTTTTTTTTTTTTTTTTGGCTTGTTTGGTTGGCTGGTTTTTGGTGCTGGGCTGATCCCATGACCCAGTACATGCTAAGGCAAGGGCTCTACCAATGAACTACTTACGGCATAAGTTCATGAAATGTCTCAAACTGCCGTGGCACACTATAATGTCAGTAACTAGGGAAGCTGAAAAAAGAGAATCCTAAGTTCATGGGCAGCCTGGGCTACATGACAAGAACCTATTTCCAAAGTTAAAAAAAAAAAATTAAAAAATTAAAAAGGTAAGAATAGATCTAAGGATAATAATAATGATATATAAAAATCCAACAGAATTCAGATATATGCTACTTCAAGACACATACCCAAAACATAGCATATACAATTGTATAAAAGAATGAAAAATATCAGTTATTCACTAAAGTAAACTGACAAAGTTATACTGAAAACAAAATACACTTCAGAGAATTCATTTTAGAGCAACTACCTACACCCTGAAATCCTGAAAGCTGGAAGCCAATGAGAGAAAGTAGCAGGGCTAGGGAAGGGGAGGCGAGGTCCCATGGCTCTCCAGATCCTGTGTCCTGGTGAAGCCACACAACATGTTCTTTCTGGTCTCTTAAGAGAGCCAGGTGTTCTCTTCACATTCCTTTGCTCCTAGGACTACTGAAAAGAGCTTCCTGTTACTTACATCCAATCAGCATGAACCCAACAGCCCTCAGACATATTAACCAATCACAGCTGTGGTGCAGAGCAGACTGACCAATCACAGTGCACATAGTGAAGGGCGGGCTAACCAATCACAGCTATGCACATGGTGAAGGGTGGGTTGACTCACCATCATCGGGTTTCTTCACAAACTTGACCCCCAGTTCTTCAAACCTTTTACAGGCATTGTAGACATCAGGAACGGCAATCCCAATGTGACCTTTGGTGAAACCATCCCCACAAAAAACAAAGCACAGGAAAACTGGTTATAAGAGTACACCCACGTGCTGCAAATGGCTTCCAAAACTTACTTCAAAACACAAGGCCTTGGGAAACAGAGCTAAATAGGTTCAAAAATCTACATATTAAAGGATCGGTAGCTGTCTGACTGGCTAGTTACAGTCAAATAGTTGTTGTGGATTGTCATTTGAAATAAACCAATACTGACTAATGCATAGTTCAATCTGTTCAGAATAATCTATACCCGAAAGGTTATCATTTACTCATGTTTAATAGGTTAACTGTAGACGTTCACTACATTTCCCAACTCAAGCTTCTATTCTGCCATCATGACAAGATACATATTTTTTGATTTATTTTATTGTATATGCACTACGTGTGTTCCTGATACCCACTGAGGTCAGAAGAGAGCATCAGATCCCTTGGAACTGGAATTATGGATGGCTGTAAGACACAATGTGGGTGCTGGGAACCAAGGCCAGGTCCCCTACAAGAACAGCAAGTGTTCTTAACCACTGAACCATCTCTTCAGCCCTTGACAAGACACTACCAGAAAATGGGATTATTAACCATGGTCATCATTGTTTTTAATTGAACACTCTCCTAGTAGGAGAGGGAGGGCAGTTTAGAACGCTTGTCTGGCATGTGTAAGGCTGTGGACTCTCTTCCTAGCCCTACAATAAAGTTTACTGGAAACATAACACTGTGACTTTACAGCATAATAGTATGAGAAAGCAAACACAGTGTTTGGACCAATACTGAAATTAGATAGCTGCTAAATAAAATTTACAGCAAATAAAAATTATCATATCCCTAATAAATTACTTATACTTGAAAATTAGGTCATTTGTGTCTTAGGTTTACTGTACCATGAATATGCATACCATGTAAAATCATACACACCCACAGATATCATACAATGGGGCAAACATACCAAATCCCCGAGGGTCTGAGTTGCCGTTGTGGTAACTCTGGGTCTCATCGTCTTCGGTGCCCCAGTTACTGCATAGGAAAGGACTGTGTTAGCAGGCTGTAACTGTCAACCTGAGGGACTTAGAACCCACCTGGAAGATGCATCTCAGGGTGTGTCCTCAAGTGAATTTCCAGAGAAAAAGACCCGCAGCCAACACGGCTAACACCTTCCAGCTGTCCTGCATCTGCTGCTGTTACTCTCAGCTGATAACGGACTCGAGCTTGTTGGCCTTCTAGGGAGCTCCAAGGCAGTCCACACCAGTGTAGGACTGCTGAGGCATCCAGCAGCTACTGGGTTCTCTGCTTCTCCAGTGTTCAGAGAGCCACTGTTGGGACTACCCAACCCCTACCATGTAAACCAATCTAATAAATCTCCTTTTATACCCAACCCCTACCATGTAAACCAATCTAATAAATCTCCTTTGATATCTACATTCTATTGGTTCTGTTCTTCTAGAGAAGGAGGCGTGCATAAGATAGTAACTTGCAGCTCTGACCTTAGACTAGCCTATGAGAAGGGATCTCTCCGAAGGCTCACTCTGCATGCATGCTGCTTTACTGAAAATACTGATTGTTTTCACCTGCAGGAAGGACAAGCTGGCAAAGAAGATTCTACCTAGGTTAAGAAGATGGTCGATAAAGAAGATGGCACCCAGATAAGAGCAAGAATAAAAAAAGCTGCAGCAACTTCCATTTTCTGCACTAAGTTCTAGACGTGTCATCAAGCATCAAACAGCTCCATGGACTAGATTGAGCATTTCCATTCTGGAGATGAGGCTCTGGCTACTTAAGCAAGTGTTTCTGAATCAAAGGATACATACTAACACAGAGAGAAATGGGGAGTCCTTTAATTCTGTACTTTAAAATGTTGAGGTTATAAAAGCACCTTAAAATTTGAATGTTAAGGCCGGGCAATGGTGATGCCTGCTTTTAATCTCAGCATTCGAGAGGCAGAGGCAGGCAGAGCTCTGTGAGTTTGAGGCCAGTCTGGTCTACAAAGCAAGTTTCAGGACAGCCTCCAAAGCTACACAGAGAACCCCTGTCTCAACAAAACAAAACAAACAAACAAAAAATTGAAAAATTTTTGTTAACAAAATGGTGTGCTGGCTCTTTAAAAGAAACATATTCTGTAACATTTCTGGATCAAAAACAGCAAAATAATAAAAGGACAAAAATATGGCTCAGAAGATTCTAGGGGAATCTGTAAGTTATAAAATTAATAATCTATAGTTTGGCAAATATCTTGCCAATTCAGGGTCTTATATTCTCTAAAAGAAAAATGTTCTCTCTGTACTAAAGAAACCATAAAAATAACACAAAGACACAAATATCTAAAAATAACAAAAATATTAAAAATTGATTTAGGGGGCTGGAAATATGGCTCAGTGGCTGAAAGCATTGGCTGCTCTTCCAGAGGACCCAGGTTCAATTCCCAGCACCCACCTGGCAGCTCACAACTAACTGTAACTTCAGTTTCAGGGGATCCGACACTTTCACAGACGAACATGCAAGCAAAACATGAAGGCACATGAAATTTATATATAATTTGACTTAGACTGGAAATCACACACACACAAAAAGATTCTTTAAACTACCTTATGAAAAATTGGGATCTACAAAGAGACAAAGCCTTATACGCACTGTGTCAACTCAAGCGTGGCTTTTCTGGAAAACGTCCAAGCTGTTCTCTCACTCTTGTCTTTAGGGATGTCATTCTTATCCTCGTAAGCCAAGAAATAGAGGGAAAATTTCATCGAAGGAAAATCAAGCTTTTGGAGTAGCCTGAAATTAAAAGCCATAATCATTTATAACAGCAAAGGCTGATAATAAACTTAAGATAACATTTAAGTTCTACCAGGAATAAGGGCTATATGCAATGTAGTTACTTTGGTGAGAAAACCATGGGCAAGAATTAGTGGGAAAAAGATCTCATGGCTCCATTGCCGTGTAAGTATACGAATGTATAAGTGGGTCCCCAGAACCCACGTAAAAAGCCAGGAGTGATGATGTGTGCTGGCAACAGTAACATTGGGAAGGCAGAGACAGGCACGCCTCAGGGGCCTGCCGATCAGCAAGTTTAGCAGGTGTCAATGAGGGACCCTGTCTCAAAAACCAAAGTGGTCAGTTCCCGAGAAACAGCACCCAAAGTTGACCTCTGGCCTTTATACATGGTATGTCCCCTCTAGTGCACGTGTGAATACACACACACACACACACACACACACACACACAAAATAAAAAGTTCTGAGAGCCAAGGAAGCACTGAGTCAAAGTGTCAAGTGGGTGAAGTGTATTGTTGACATGAGCATGGCCACGTCAAGGACCAATGCTCAGACGTGGGAAGAGCTCCCCAACACACCCCTAGGCTCAGACTGACGGCAAAGCCTTCCTCTAGGCCAAGTGATGACAATGCTCCTGCAGGATGCCTGAGTCTGCTGCCTCCAGACACCTCCTAGCGAGATCCCTTGCACTGAGGTAATAAACACCCAGATAGCTGGGACCACTCCGAGTGCTCAGACAGACCACCTGACCCCAGCTTTTCTGTGCCCATATAGCAGTTTCTTTAGTGTCTGTTCCTTCCTCACTCCTTCGCCACCCCGAGTCCAGGTTCCTGTTCCAAGCTGTGAGGGGGCGAGGTTCTGTAATTCACTGATTCTTTCTCTTTGTTTTGTTTTGTGAGACACGCCCAAACTCACTAGAAAGCACCAATTCACCCATCCCCTGCTTCAGCCTCCCAAGGATGACTCGGCACAATCATCTCACAATTATTCAGATTTGGTGAAATTTAGCTAGGCTCACAGTGCTTATTTATAAGCAGGGAAAGGTTTGGGTTTCAATGAACAACACCTTTTCCTACCATTCTTTCAGTTAAACACATCTACTGCTCTTCAAAAAGCACCTGGAAAGGAAATGGAGGCCAGGTGGCAGGAGAAGAGGGCAGATTAACATCACAGACAAGTGAATGTCTACAATAGGAGGGTTAAAGTCTCAAATAATGCAGAAAGGTGAAACAGGATTAAGACTGTGAAAAGGTCACATGACATGGAAAGGCCCTGCAGGAGCAGCTTCAACACGGCCAGGCAGCTGAAGCAGGGGCTAGGAGGAAGGTGGGGAGTCAAGTAAGAGAGCAGCCAGCAGAGCCTAAGCGGACCCGCTGCAGAGAGAGTGACCGTGAACAAACGAGGGTGCAGAGGGCAAGAAAGTCTCCAAAGACCTCTGAAGTTTGTTTGTAGGGCCTTGATGCAAAGGGTGAAGGAGCCCTGAGGCTCTAAAAAGTGACAGTTTATCAAATCGGTTTAAAGAACGTTAGAACAGTGCAAGCAGAGCAATACACATAAGATTAATTATGCTCAAAGATGATTCTGTTCATAATCAAGAGCAAGTACTTGAAGCCTAGCAAATGTGTGTGTGCGTGTGCGCGTGCATGCGTCCAGACATGATTACATGTATACAGAGCATACTGTGCATGTAGAGGCAAGAAGTTGACACAGGGTATAATCAACTGCTCTCCACTGTCTTTCAGTCACCCTCGACCCCAGAGAATGTGTCAGTAAGTGTCCCCACTTGGCCTGCAATTGCTAAAGAGGCTAAGATGGCCTCAACTCAGAGATCCACCTGCTTCTGTCTCCTGAGTGCAAGGACGGTCTTAGAATCTTTGTGGCTCCAGCAACAGGCCTGCGGGTGCGACAGGCCTGCGGGTGCAATAGACCTGCGGGTGCACACCACCACACCCAACACTTTTACATGGGTTCCAGGAGACTAAAATCTTCATGCAATCATAGCAAGCTTATCAACTGAGCCATCCCCCTGCACCCAAAGCAAAGTTTCCAGAGTTCTGCTCCAATCTTTTATCCACTTATCCCTGTTATCATTATACCTGAACCACTAGATGTTGGCATCAACTAACCACAAATAAATGTACTCCACAAAGGATCACACATCTCAAATAGAACCACCTGGAAAGCTGTCTCTGCCCCTAACGTGACGGTACCAGCCTTAACGCCCTTCAGATTGGAGACGAAGCAAAAGAAGCAGGTTGCTTTCCATGAGACGCGAATCAGGTTAGTGTCAAGCTGCCTCTGCCAACTGTGGGGTCAGAGACCAGAAGCTGCCTCTGCCAACTGTGGGGTCAGAGACCAGAAACTTCCTTTCTTCACGTGTAGAAGGAGGACACAAGCTGCCTGAAAGGCCTGCTGAGAAGGCACAAGGGAGTAACAGGGTTGGTGCCTGGGCAAATGGCAGGAGTCCAGGGCATTCATTTTCTCTCTGCCCTTTAAATACGCTGTATGCACAAGAAAGCCACTTTTACGGGAAAGAATCACAAGAATTTAAGAGCAGTTTGGGGGGAAGGACCCATAGAAGGGAGCTATTCCTCTTCGTTTTGTATTTTTCAAAACTGGCCATATTTTCTAATCATACATAATTCAGATGTATTACTTGGGCTGGTCTCTTAAAATTTGTGGAAGTAAATGAAAAGCAGTAAATTAAAGATCATTTCATTCAATTATGTGTACCATCAAAAGCCTCATTGTATTTGAGGAAACGAACCAAGAAAAGTCAAATGATCAGTTGGAAAAGCCAATGGAAAAGAGAATACAGCACACCAGAATGTTGAAAGAGTTGCAAACCCAGGGGCTACTACCCCTTTAACAAGAGAAAATGTAGCCTCTAAAACCGGAACCAGGGTCCGGCTGTAAATAAAACCATTCTTTTTCTAGATAATGCGTCCTGCCATTCACGTTTCTGAAGCAAACGGAGCTAAAAGCAGTGAGAGCATATCAAGGGTCTGAACGGACGAATGATCTAGCTGGCCAGCTCTCAGGCAGAGGCGAGTCTGCAGAAAACGAAAGCGCATGCGCCTTCTGTTGCCTTGCGCCTTGAGCAGTCCTGACACAAATGGAACCTAACCAAAGTGCTGTCTAGTTGGGCCTCCTTGTAGGCTCCTCAACCAAAGACTTTGTGTTACAAAAAAAGAAAAGAGCCGGGCGGTGGTGGCACACGCCTTTAATCTCAGCACTTGGGAGGCAGAGGCAGGGGGATCTCTGTGAGTTCGAGACCAGCCTGGTCTACAAGAGCTAGTTCCAGGACAGGCTCCAAAGCCACAGAGAAACCCTGTCTCGAAAAACAAAAAACAAAAAAAAATTTTAATATTAATTTATTTCTGAGAGGAAGGAAGCACGTGCCATGGCAGTGCTATGGAGGGTAGGGGAACTTCGGGGGTGGCAGTTCTCTGCTTCTACTACTGAGCAGTCTTCTCTAACGCTGTGGTTTTCAACATTAAGACACCAAGAAATACTTACGTCAGTCCAAGAACCCTAGTGTAGAAATCCAGGGACTTCTTAGGATCCTTAATCCTTAGCATGGTTTGCTGCAGTAGGAAGTCCTAAGGAGAGATGACAGTGTACATTCAGTCTCTAACTTTCCCGTGTTCACTGTACTCTCTACCAGCCCAGCATTGTAATGCGAACAGAAACGAGAAAGGCAACCCTATCCTCAGCCTCAACAGTAGCTCCCTCAAACAGTTCCCACACCCATCGCTCCTGCAGTCCAGTTGCAGGCTGCTGGGTGGGGCAGCTGCGAGTCAGTGAGTTACCATTCCAGGAATGCCCTTCAATAGTGATTTGAAAAACCTGGCTTTCTGAGTCACTGGGGCTTGGTGGGACCTTGGTGGTTGTCTTGGTTTCGTTTTGGGTTCCAGTGGCATTATCTCATATAGCCTACCGTGGCCTCAAACTCGCTATGTCACCTGGCTTTCACACGCAAGTCCTGAGGTTATGGGCAACAGCCACCAGCACCCGCTTTAGTGAGACAATTATGAAATGAAATGACCGACTGCCACATCACCCCTGCACCTCCCCACCCCCGCAAGGTGGCAGAAAACAATTTTTTTGCTTGCACGTCTCCACTCCATGGGGCTTCCGGTGACTCTACCTTCTAAATAGACTACTAACGAGTGCATCCTTTCTCTACCTTGATTTTGTGCAACCAAAACTACAATTTTATTTGGCATAACAAAGAATCCAACTTCTATAATACCCCACACACAAGGTCTCACGCAGCTCTGACTAGCCTGGAACTCGCTAAGCAAATCCGAAATAGCCTTAAAGTCACAGAGATCATTCTGACTTCGCCTTCCAAGTGCAGGGATGACAGGTGTGAGCTACCATACAATGCCTAGCTCTGTAATTTTAAACATTCTCTCTCTCTCTCACACACACACACGCACACACACACAAATATGTGCGCACACACATTTTTCTTCCCCAAGACAGGGTTTCTCTGTGTAGCCCTGGCTGTCCTGGAACTCACTCTGTAAACCAGATTAGCCTTGAACTCAGAGATCCACCTGTCCCCATATTTTTTGAGGAACTATTTAGTGAGAATGAGGAACCCCGTCCCCAGTCCCCTAGAACCTGACGCCTTCCTCCTTCGCTTTCTGAGGATTCTATACAACTAGTCAATGGGAAAGGACCCTGTGTCCTGCCCCAGGGTACTTGCTAGTCCTTGCCCTCTGGCAGTCTCTGCAGAAAGAGATCCTCTGCAAAAAGTGATCCTCTGTGCCACCCGGAGATTCTGAGTGTCTGTGAACTTACTGGAACGTGTTAACAGGAAAACCTTATGAAGGCCTTAGATTCCTAGAGAACCTAGAAGCAAAAAATTAGTGTCTGAACCCTTTGTAAAGCCTTCAATTTCCTCAGAAAACAAAAGGCTTACCTAAAATAAAGGGAAGACAATGCATAAATTCATAGGGTTAAAATTATTAATAACACTTTAGTTAGGGTTGATTTCTTGTTTGTTTGGGTTTTTTTGTTTTGTTTTTGTTTTTTGTTTTTTGAGACAGGGTTTCTCTGTGGCTTTGGAGCCTGTCCTGGAACTAGCTCTTGTAGACCAGGCTGGTCTCGAACTCACAGAGATCCGCCTGCCTCTGCCTCCCAAGTGCTGGGATTAAAGGTGTGCGCCACCACCGCCCGGTTTAGGGTTGATTTCTTTACACACAGTCACTGTCTCAATTTTTCGAGTCAAGCTGGCCTTGAATTTGCCAGGCAGCCAAGGACGACCTTGAACTGCTGAGACACCTGACTCCACCTCACAAGTGCTGGGATTACCTGTGTACACTACCTAGCCTCCTGCGTGCTAGTCAATGCTATCCCAACCCTGATAAAATAGTTTGAAGTGTTTATATGTTATGAGTATTATCTCCATTTTATCAATGAGAAGCCAACACTGAGTACATTCATTACCTAACTCTTGTAAATCCAGGTTTTCTTTTGCCACAGGCACTTCCTACAGCAATCAGTGTTATTCTTCTGTACCTGTAGATTTAACACAACAGGCCTGAAAACCGATCATCCTTCCGCAGCTTTGATAGCTAGCCAATGCTGTGGATTCCACAGGCCCTAGAATCACCAGGAGGCAAGCCTCTGGGCACTTCTGCAGGGGTTATTCGGATTAGGTTAGCCTCCAGACATGCATGAGGGAGAGATTTAGGGATTTTCTTTTCTCTCTCTCTCTCTCTCTCTCTCTCTCTCTCTCTCTCCCTCCCTCCCTCCCTCCCTCTCTCTCTCTCTCTCCCCCTCCCTCTCCCTCCTTCCTTCCTTCCCAGTCATGGTTTATTTGGTTGTCCTGGAACTCAGATATCCACCTGGCCCTGCCTCCAGAATGCTGGGATTAAAGGCCTGCTCCACCACTTGCCCATCTTTTTTTGGTCGGTTTTGGTTTGGTTGGGTTTTTGTTTTTGTTTTCTCCCAGAGCTGAGGACTGAACCCAAGGCCTTAAGCACTCTACCACAGAGCTAAATCTTGAGCAGGTTAATCAAAGTGGGGATCCCCACCATAAATATAGGTGGGAACATTCCATGGGATTGGGTCCTAGACTGCACAAAAAAGAAAGCTAGCTAAGCACAACCAGTCCCCATTCTCTGATTCTTGTCTGTGGCTATAATGTGACCAGCCACTTCACGCTCCTTCCACCACGACCTCTCCACTGTAATGGCATGGAACTTGAACTGCAAGTCAAACTAAGCCCTTTTTCCCAAGTAGCTTTATCACAGCAATGACAAAAGTAGTCCCTTTGTCCACTGTGAAGATTTGTTGCTGTGACTGGTTTAATAAAGAAGCTGACTGGTCAACAGCTGAACAGGATAAGGTTAGGCAGGAAAGCCAGACTAGGAGAATGCTGGGAGGAAGAAGGGCAGAGTCTGAAGTGGCCAGCCAGACACAGAGGGAGCAGGAGATGGATGTGCCATGTTGATAAAGGTACCACCACACGGCAGCATGTAAATAATGAATATGGGTTAACTGAAAATGTAAGAGTGAGTTAGTAATGAGCCTGAGCTATTGGCCAAGCATTTATAATTTATATTAAGCCTCTGAGTGTTTATTTGAGAACAGCTGCAGGACAGGAAAACTCACTCCGCCCACAAGTAATGCTCCGGCCAAATAGCCTCTTCCCCCAAACTTACATCGTATAAAACGCAAATACACTATTCATTGTCTATCATGAAGAAGTGATCTTAAAGAACAGTTAAATTCACTGTTCATCCTAAAATGGGGTCACCTAAGATACTAAGATGGACAATCCCTGTGGGACCCAGGCCCATAAGGGAAATGGAAACTGAATATTCTCCACTTATCAGAAGTGTGCTGACCCCTCTGAGCAGAACAGCTTGCCCACAGCCTCCTGCTAACAGCACAGGGCTCTCCTCCCCCCATAAATCACTCTCCTGTCCAATTCTCCTGGGGACAGCCGGGCAGTTCATACCCTGAGCTGAGCATCAGTGTGGCTCTCATGGTCTGCTTCTCTCACCACGCCACACAGCACCCAGGAAAAAGGCTTGATGTTTCATTTTTCTGCATCTACGCTGCCTTTTCAAATCCAGAGCCGCCCTCACCTTTGTCAATCAGGTAAGAGAGATGAATGGCTTACCGGCCAGGCACTGACCACCTGGCTCTGTCCTCTGAATACGGCCATAAAGACACCTACAAAGTCACTCTGACTACAGCAAAATGAGAAAAAACAATTTCAGACCTTTCTACAAAGCAGCAAGACCACTTTCATGCCAGATGCTGGTCTAAGCAGAGACTAAAACAAGATGCTCAAACTATAGCAGGCATCTCCCTCTCCCAACGAATGTGAGTGCCTGCTGCTTCCCTATCAATTACAGGGCTTGCGTGTGGGGACGCCAAGTCCACCGAGATGCTGATGTGTGCTCTTTCAGGCCACACAGCGGTAATTTCAAAGGCTGTCCTTGGCAGGACTCATCAGAGAAAACCAACCTCCCACACTAGGCTGGTGATTCGCCACTACAGCCCCTGGGAGGAGGGAAGGCTGGCAGACCCAGTCAACTCTGAACATGGTCCAGATTATTTCATCAAACATTAACTTAGGTTCTACCCTAAGGGACTCTGAGAATGGAATTAACTAACCAGATGGTCTTAAAATAGAGACTGGGGTTGGAGAGACAGCTCAGCAGTTAAGGGCACCAACTGCTCTTGCAGAGGACCTGGTTTCAGTTCCCAGCACCCCACATTGGGTAGCTCACAACGGTAATTACAGTTCCAAGGAATTCAACACCCTTTCTGGACTCCACAGGGACTTACACACAGACATGCCGACACATACTTTAAATATTGTCTTGGAAAAAAATGGGGGGGGGGAGGTAAACCAGCCTCAGTTGGGTAGGTGGTTCATGCAATCACACGGAGACCTTAAAAGCATCAGAAGACAGAAGAGTTGGCAGATGCGGTGAGGTGGGGTGTGGCTGCAGGAATGTCAGAACGAGTAAACTGTAGGGGCTGCCTGAGAGACAGATCACCACCCCCATTTTGACCACTGGCAACCAGTAAGAAAACAGGGTTGTCGGTCCAACCTCTGAGAGGTAATGAGAGGAGACAACAGCCGGAAGGGGTAGCAGATGCCTCTCTGGAGCCTCCAGTAAGGACGGAAGCTCCGCCCATATCCTGAGTTTAAGCCAGTGGGATGTTTGTCAGACCTCTATATAGTTGTGTATACAGAAGTCATACACGTCTGTGGGGGCCAGAG
>JAQHUG010000235.1:2358507-2376464 GCA_028555095.1 Dicrostonyx torquatus | reverse complement strand
TTTTTTTTTTTTAAAGACAAAAACCAGGGTCTCACTGTGTAATTCTGGAACTATCTATGTAGATCAGGCTGCCACAGCCATCCACCTGCCTCTGCCTCCTGAATGCTGGGATTAAAGGTGTGCGCCACTATGCATGGCAAATTTAAATCTAAATTGAAATCTGGCCCTCCCCCTTCCAGCCCTCCCTTTGTCTGACATAATTACATTCTTACTATTTAAGTAAGTATTGGTTCATAATGATGTAAGTGTAATCACAACAGAGGTGTTTTAGTGTCCCAGCATTTTCACAGTTATGACAGCCAGGAAGAGAGAATGGGCATATAGTAAGGGGCCAGGACAGGATGCAGCCCAGAGATGTCCTTAATGATCCATTTCCCCCATCTCCTATTTTGTACCACTTCTCCATAGAACCGTCTTATTACAAAGGAATTGTCTGTGCATTAGTTCAGAGTCTACATGAGGTAGCCCTCTATGGAAACACGTCACATACATACCCAGAGGCATGCTTCCCTAATCCCCTGGGCATCTTTCATGTTGATGACGAATCACGAGACTGTTTTCATGAACAAGGCACCTTATACTTGAGGACGTTCTTATGTGACAGGCTCAGTTGTCTTTCCCATGCCTCGGCTAGGTTGCAGGGCACAGTCCCTCCTCTTGGTAAAGTACAGAGGAAGGGGTTGGAGAGATGTCTCAGCGGTTAGTAGCACTGGCTGCTCTTCCAGGTTAAATTCCCAGCACCCACATGAGGCAGCTCACAACTGTCTGTAACCCCAATTCTAGAAGACCCGACATCCTCACACATATATCCATGCATACAAAACACCAGTGCACATGAAACAAAATAAATTAGTAAAAAAAATACAGCACAGAGGAAAACATGTCCAGAGAGACCTGGCGGGAATGGGCAGATAGGGTCAGATGAAAGATTGTTGAGTTCTAACGTCCATAAGCGCTTGGTCCTTTCCCCTGTAGTTTACCAAAGGTATCAACTGTTCACGGCAGGTGAAAAGTGGCTTATGAGTTTTTTTCTCAGTTTCTTAATGGATTAAACATGTAACCACTGAATACCACCTTTCAGGACGTGCTATTTACCGTCTTGGATGCATCAAAAGGACTCTTGAAAGGGATCAGGAATATGCTGCAATACATATTTCTACCGGCTATTCTTGCAACGAACAACTGGGGCGCTTTAAACCAGTCCAAGCAGGGTGAATCTGAGAGGCATATTTTCACAGAAACCATCAATAGATATCTTTCATTTTTAGATGGTAAGTGTAAGAATTAATGTTTGGTAAACAACTCAACATGAGATCATTAGCTGCAAGGTACATTGCTGGAAGTAGGATTTATAGAAGGGGCATCCAGAAGGAGGTGGTAATAAAAGTCTCCAGGAGACCTGGAGATAAGAGGGGAAAACATAAGAAACCCTCATTACTAGGAAGCTCTGCAGGTAAAAGAGTAAGGGGACTCTCTTCTTGTTCTTGGTCAAAAGTTTGCCACTAAAATATACGTACTTATGCTGGAGAGATGGCTCAGCAGTTAAGAGCATTTGCTGCTCTTGTAAAAGATCCAAGCTTGGTTTCCAGTACCCACATGGGACCTCACCACCTCCTATAACTTCAGGTCCAGAGGATCCAGTGCCCCCTTCTGGCCCCCATGGGTATTGCATACATGTGGTGCACATGCATATACTCGTGTACACAGAAAATAAATACTTTTAAACTGTGCTTTATGGTGATTTCTCTAAAATGTGCTTTTATCACTTATTGCAAAAATATACAACTTTATTCATAAGTCAACTCACAACCTTTTTTTTTCTTTTCTTTTTGAGACAGGGACTCATGTAGCCTTGTTTTGAAGTCCCTTTGTAGCCCAGGATGGCCTTAAACTCCTGATCCCTTGACTCCACTTTCACAAATATGGGATGAAACCCAGTATGCCTGGTTTATGTGGTGCTGGGGATCAAACCCAGGGTTTTATGCTTGCTAGGAGAGCACTCTACCAACTCAGCTACATCCCTGCCTGTAGAATCGTATCTTTATAAAGCACTCTATCATCCACATCTCTCTAAATGTTGCAGCTGTTGCTATTCAATGTTGCTATTTAATGTATGGGCAGTTCTTTCTACTGTATCATTTTCTTCTCTATACTGTGTTATTTTTTTAGGTGCTAGAAAAAGCATCGAGGGCACAGTGATGTTAAAGAAGGTAGACAATATCGACTTCTCCAAACTGCATAGCTTTGAAGAAGTCACAGCTGCGGCGAGCAACTCCGAGATGGTGCATCAGCTGGAGGAGGTGCTGATGATGTGGTACAAGCAGATCGAGCAGGTGGGGCCACTCCGTTTCCCCTCGAGTCGCAGGCTTGTGGGTCCTACACAGGACATTGTATCCCTGGTAGCTCCTGTTTTGCTAATACTTTCCATGAAAGACAGGGAGGGTGAAAATGACAGTGACCAGCCACAGAGATCAACACTGCGTGAGGACATCCTGGGTGACCAATGGGAGTGTGTCGCTGCTGTCAAATTGGTTTCACCTAGGCTTTTCATAGCAATGTTTCAATGCCAAGTCCACAGCAATAAAAAACCCCCAAACATAGTATATGTCAAAATTGCTGGGGCCATGAAGGGAGCTTATTGGCTGAAGTGCTTGTCGTGCAAATGTGAGTGCTTGGGTGCAACCCCAGCGCCTAGATTAAAAGCTGGTGTGTCAGGCCGAGGTGGCGCATGCCTTTAATTCCCCAGCACTTGGGAGGCAGACACAGGTGGATCTCTGTGAGTTCAAGGCCACCCTAGTGTGCAAAGAGAGTTCCAGGACAGCCAGGGCTACACAGAGAAACCCTGTCTCCAAAAACAGCCACCAACAACAGAAAAGGCAGGTGTATTGGCTTGCACCCATAATCCCAGAACTGGGAGAATGGAGATGGGTGGATTCCCTGACACTTACTGGCCAGATTGTCTAGCCTAATTGGTGATCTCCGGGACCCAGTGAGAGACCCAGTCTCAAAACCAAGTATATGGTGCCACAGGAATGACAACTGGGTTGACTTCTGGCTTCCATTCAGCATGCGTCCATAAGGGCATGCACACGCACAGACTAATAGAGATGCAGATCTTAAGAAGGGCAGACCCCTCATGATAAGAGCCTTCCGAAGTCCTTACCTCCAAACACCATCACACTGGATCAGGCCTCAGCATATGGGTTTGGCGGGGGAGCATCAGCATTCAGCCCGTTGCCTTGCCATGGGTATCACTTCTCAAACCCCACACCATCACGTCACAATCCCTTTCATCCATTTCCTGTTGGCTCAAGTGCATTTTGTCCATTCTCTTAACTGATGTCTGGCAGTCCTCTACAAAGAAACCATATTTTGGGCCTGGAGAGATGGCTCAACACTTAGGGACACCTGTTGTTCTTGCAGAGGACATGAGTTTAGTTCTCCGCACCCACAGAGCAGCTCACAGCTACCTGTAACTCCAGGGGATCCGATGTCCTTCTCTGACTTCCATGGGCACCACAATGCCTATGGTCCACCGTCATACATGCAAGCAAACACTCATGTACATAAAACAAATCTTAAAAAGGAAGTGACCTTAGATGGCAGAAAGAGCTACTTAAAAAAAGAAATTGTATTTTGTTTGATAGACTTTTCAATATTTAAATTATATCTGTTATCCATTATTTAAGGAAGTAGAGAGGTTTAATCTTCCATTCCCTCAGTAAGTCACTTCTGCCTTTGCTGTTACAAAGGGCAGTAATGCATATGCGATAGTGGTCTTTGCTTAGGCTTCCTTTACCTGTGCCCAGGAGTCTCTCAGTGGAATCCCTCAGAGCATTTGAATAGAGGGCTCTTATTGAATAGTGTTGTGCCCTTCAAATAGTGATTATTGTAGTTTTGCTTCCAGTACTGTGGTAAAACACCCTGACAAAAAAGCAGGGCTGGGGATGTATCTCATGGTAGAGTGCTTGTCTCACACATATAAAACCCTAAGTTTAATTCCCAGCCCCCCCACACACATACACATACATGCACGCGCACACACACATATACACACGCATGCACGCACACATATACACACACGCACGCACACACACATACACACACACATACGTACACACTAACCCAAGTAAATCAAGGAGGAAAGGGTTCACTTTGGCTCACAATTCCAGGCACCTACCCACCACTGAAGGAAAGTCAAGGCGCCAAGAATCTGAAACAGCTAGTCATGGAACATCCATCGTTAAGAGCAGAATCAATAAATGTATGCTTACTTGTGCTCAGCTCCCTCCCTACACACACACACACACACACACACACACACACACACATACACACATACACACACACACACACACACATATCTCCTTACATAGTCCAGGATTCCTTGCCTAGGGAATGGTGCCGCCACAGTGGACCGGGTGGGTCTTCCCACACATTAGTTAAAACAGTGAAGACAGTCACCCACAGAGAAGCCGACAGACCAGCCTGCTCAAGGCTATTCCTCACTGAGTTAAAGATAACTGGCACAGTGGTGGTTGAGCTGACTTATGTGCTTTACAGAAGCATATGGCTGCTCTCATTTCTTCAAGCCATTGGTTATAGGCAGGATGGTCAGATTCCCTTCTATCAGGTGTGCACTGCCGTCTTGATTGACCTTGCACTATCCTGAAAATGACCGAAGTTGAGCATATTAAACGGCTGCTTAGGCGTCTTCTTTGTTGACTTGTCTGGTCAAATCCTTTGCTTAGTTTTCATTTGAATTGCCTAGTGTTATCTCATTGAACTGCTGGACCTTATTTACATAATCTTTCCCAATCTTAATTCTTTGTTGTCCCCCCCCCACCCATGTCATGTCTTTTCATTTGGCGGGGTGTCTTTAGGGATATTAAAGTTTGGAACTTTAACAATGTTTATTTTGTTTTATTATGTATGAGTGTTTTGCCTGTGTGCGTGTATGTGTACTACATGCCAGCAGTACCCATGGCAGCCAGAAGAGGGGGCTACAGCGAGTTGTGTGATGCTCAATTGCAGGTCCTTATTGAGAGTGAGCAGATGAGAAAAGAAGCCGATGACTCGGGTCCACTCACTGAACTGGAGCACTGGAAGCGTATGTCAGCCAAGTTCAACTACATCATCGAGCAGATTAAAGGCTCCAGCTGCAAGGCTGTCATAAATGTGCTGAACGTTGCACACTCCAAGCTGTTAAAGGTTGTTAACCTGGATGTACTTTAGAATGCCTTTCCAGACAATCACCCTTATCAAACGGCTTCTTAAAGTTTTGGGGCGTATTTTGTGTGTATACCACATAGATATGCCCCACGGAGGCCAGAATGTTGGATCTCCAGGAGCTGGAGTTACAGGCAGTTGTGAGCCACATGGCGCGGGAGCTGGGGACCAGACTCAGAGCAGCAGGCACAGTGAACTGCTGAGCCATCTCTCTGCCCTCTACCTCACTCACTACATAGGTGAGGCTGGCTGGCCAGTGAACCCCAGATATTCGCCTGGCTCTGGCTCCCCAGCTCTGGGATGACATGTGTTCCACCGCACCCAGCTTTTTTGACATGGGTTCTGGGGGTCAAATGCAGGTCTTACTTTTATAGAGACACTTTGATGACTAAGCTCTTGCCCCCATCCCACAAGGATGCATCGTTTTTGCATGTCCATACTTTCGTAGACATCTTGGCCTAACACTGTACATAGTTTAAATCAGCGGTTATCCCTACTGTGCTATAGGAAAGCCAGAATGAGTTCCTGCTGTCGAGTTGTACTTTTGGGGTCCTCTCCAGCCTTTTGTGACCACCATTCTGTTGTGTTCTGTGGCATTAGATGATTTCTTTGTTCACGGCAGTCACGTGTTTAGAAGCGTGAAGCTTTCTTGTATACTACCGTAGTTTCCAGGTGATAAAACAAAGATTTATTTCTCAGTTTTGACAGTTCATCTACGGAGTGCCATCCAGAGAAGTGATCATTTTTATTTTGAAAGTGTCAGTGTAGACTTGCTGTGGTAGAGAGCAGCTCTGGGGTAAGGCTCAGCTGTTAAGAGCACTTGGCGGCCCTTACGGAGGATCTGGTTGTACATGGTTTCGAACAGTTATCCCTAACCCTAGCTCCAGGGTGTCTGATATTCTCTTCTAGCCTCCTTGGGAGCTGCACACATGTGGTTGCACAGACATACATGCAGACAAACGCTCCACACATAAGAACGAACCTTACAATAATGATGACGACAATAATAACTACATGGAAAGACAGAAGCAAACATTCTGCCCAGCATACATTTCCCCTCCCCTCCTTTCCACCTCTTTTCCTTGGGATCATTTTATTATTTTTTTAAAGGTTTATTTCTAATTTATGCATACACACGTTTTGCCTGCATGCATGTGTGTGCACTTCATGAGTGTCTGATGTCTGCAGAAGTCAGAGGAGGGCATTGGGCTCCTTGGAGTTGTAATTAGAAGCAGTTGTGAGCTGTCATGTGGGTGCTGGGAATCGAACCCTGGTCTACTACAGCACCCAGTGCTCTAACCACTGTGCCATCTCTCCGGCCTCTCTAATTTACAGTTGAGTTTGATGCTTTCCAAGTTCTTCTCTTATTCTTTGTCTCCTTAAAGTTTGTATTTCTCTGTATGAAAATGCAATAATGCTTTTTTCTCTTTTCTAAAACGTTTAGACAGTAGGTATAAAAAAAAAAAGACAAATGTCTTTTCACCATATCCCCCCCCAGCCCCACTTCCCATTCTTGATTTCAGAAGATAACACAGTACTCTGGTCTTCCAAATTCCCACTGCGATGACCGCTGAGCTCTGCTTACAGTATTGGAAGGCTTCTCTAGCCCACAGCCCTGAGCTCTCCCACACTCCTTCCACAGGCCAGTTTGTAAGGCCTCAGCACCACATGGGCAGGTTCGCTGCAGTCCTGACCTCCTGTCTCTGACACTAGCTTTCTGTCTCTCTCAGCACTGTGAGGAAACACTAAGATGACAGAAGGAGGGAGGCTTCATCTTGGCTCATGGTTTCGGAAGTATTAGCCCATCCTTGCAGGGCAGGCCTGGTGGAGCTCACAGTAGCAGGAGCAGGTGGCAGAGCTTTTAATATGCCGTGGAGCAGGAGACAGATAACATAAGCTGGCATATGTGGAGGCCTTCCTCTCTCTATCAGTCAGGCCCCAACGCCTAAAGCAGTGGTTCTCAACCTGTTTGTTGCGACTCCTGGGGTCGAATGACCATTTCACAGGGGTCACCTAAGGCCATCAGAAAACACAGATATCTACATACGAGTTGTAACAATAGCAAAATTACAATTATGAAGTAACAATGAAAATAATTTGATAGTTGGGGGTCACCATGGCATGAAGATTGTATTAAAGGGTCATAGCATGAGGAAGGCCAAGAACCACTGTCCTGAAGCCTCTCTACAGTCTTCAGAATAATCCTGTAAGTTGAGAACCAAGCACTGAAAACACGAGCCTTTGAGCCATGTGTCTGATTCAGAGTACAATAACTTGGTTTTGATTTCCAACTGAGTCCCATTTTACTACTAAGTATATTTTCTTTGAGCCATGTTCTAATAATGCAGTTCACTGTGGAAGATCCAGAACTACTAGATAATGTCATAAGTACCCATTTTGGGAAAATCACTCTAGGTAGAAGCAGATCCAGTCCAAGCCTATAGACAGGACATTAATTACAAAGGATTAACTTTATTTTTAGCCAGTCGTTTAACATGCTTATAACATCGTCTTAAGTTCTATGAGAAAAGGATATACCAGGGGCTGAGAAATTGCTCTGTGCAATTAACTACTCTTCCGGAGGACCCTAGTTTGGTTGCTACCATTCATATCAGGTGGCTCACAAGCACCTGTAACTCCAGCTCCAGGGAGCCCTCTTCTGGCCTCCTCAGGTACCTACACTTGTGCACCCATCCCCCATATACACATAATTTAAAAATGACAGTCAATCATTTTCTTAAAAAAAAAGATTTGTTTATGTTTATTGGTGTGTCATTGGCAGGCACGTTTGCACATCAAAAGAGTACAAGATCTTATGGGACAGTTATAGACAGTTGTGAGCTACCATGTGGGTGCTAGGAATTGAACTCAGGACCTCTGGAAGTATAGCCAGTACTCTTAATCGCTGAGTCATCTCTCCAGCCCAAGTAAATCTTTTTCAAAATAAAAAAAAAAAATCTACCAGTCACACTTCAATATTTTTTCAGTGGATATTTGCTCAGGGAAAACCGCTTGAATTTCATGACTAAGTTGAAGCCCACCAAGATGTGTGCACTGAATTCTTATGCAATTTTGATTCCTCAGAGCTGGCGTGATTTGGATGCCAGAATCACCGACACAGCAAATGAATCCAAAGATAACGTCCGGTATCTGTACACCCTGGAGAAAGTATGTCAGCCCCTCTATAACTACGACCTGGTGAGTATACTCTTGAAGGCACAGTTTCTAGGGCCTGGGTGTATGGCTCCGAATCGAAAAAGTTGAAAAAGTGTGATTTCTAAAATGAACTTGTATAGCTGAAGCATTTGGCCATGACGTTTTATCACAGCAAGGGGAAGCAAACCAGAATGGCATGTATGATAGAGTTCCCGGTGTCTCCATTAGGTCTCCATGGCACATGGAATACAGAACTTGATTAATGCCATCAGGATGATTCACAGTGTGTCGAGGTACTATAACACATCAGAAAGGATGACCTCTTTGTTCATCAAGGTGAGATTCTTTCTTCTTCTTCTTCTTCTTCTTCTTCTTCTTCTTCTTCTTCTTCTTCTTCTTCTTCTTCTTCTTCCTCCTCCTCCTCCTCCTCCTCCTCCTCCTCCTCCTCCTCCTCCTCCTTCTCCTCCTTTATCATCATCATCATCATCATCATTATTATTGAGTATATGTATGTATGTATGGTGTGTGTGTAGCGGGGTGCAATTGTGCTAGAGAAACTTGTGGAGGTCAGAGGGCATCATTGCAGGGTCTGGTTCCACTGTCTCTCACTGTCCCTTGGATTAAACTCAGGCCGCTTGGCTTGAGGCGCAAGGGCCTTAACTTGCTGAGTCAGCCCGCCAGCCCGTCATGGTGAGTTTCGAACGGAAGCCACACACAGGGTCCTATGAAACAGTTCATAATTCTTTCCATCTGAGCCACAGAAGGGAGCTGGGAAGTTTGGGGACTCTCAGAGATCTGGATTTTCAAAATTCCATGTATGGTTGGGTAGGGTGGATGTGGGAGTAAATTTGGGGATGGAGTGGGGTTAGGGTCGGGGTGTCAGTTGGAGTCAGTTGTAGAAACGAGTGCCTTTCTCCTTCCGGAGGTTAGCTCCAGGCTTTTTGCTTAAAGGTAGCTGCTCCCTTCAGTTTAGTCATTCCAAGTCCTTTCATGCCTACCTAGTAGATAAGGCTTCAGTTTGTTTTAAATGCTCATGCTGCGTCGTGTGGTTAATTATTTTAGAGACTTTAGAAAATTATCCAAGAAACATTTGCATAGAATCGAATTAGATGTGTAAAAGCAGACGTCAGTTCTATAAAAGGAAATAGGGATCTAGCTACATGCTGCACCCCAGGTGACCAGGGGAATCCTCTCGGCCCTTTGGCTTCCTTCTTGCTGCTGATGCACCAGCCTGAGCTCTTTCTTGGTTCCAGATTATTAACATTTTTTTCAACATTGTGAACCAGAACATGATGGTTGCTTGCAATGTTAACTTGACATGAGTTAGGGTTCTCTGGACTCTTTTTTTCTTTTTCCTTTTGGTTTTTCCAGACAGGGTTTCTCAGCCTTGGCTGTCCTGGAACTCTCTCTGTAGACCAGGCTGTCCTTAAACTCATAGAGATCCTCCAGCCTCTGTCTCCTGTTACCACCCTTGGTACTACCCGTTTGTTTGTTTGTCTGGATTCTTAGCGGGGGATTATCTCTAGAGCACCAACCTGTAGGCAAAACTTTGGAGCATTTTCTTGATTGTTGGTTGCTGTGGTCTTTGGGGCATTTTCTTGATTGTCGGTTGCTGTGGGCGGGTCCAGCCTATTGTGGATAGCTCTATCCCTGGGCTGGTGGTCCTGGGTTCTATAAGAAAGCAGGCTGAGCAAGCCGTGAGGAGCAAGCCAGGAAGCAGCACCGCTCCATGGCTTCTGCATCAGCTCCTCCTTCAATCCGTGACTTCCCTCACTGATGGACAGGGATCTACATAGAAACCCTTTCCTCCCCAAGCTGCTTTGGGCCAGTGTTTTCTCACAGCAACAGAAACACTAACTGAGGCAACCACTCAGACTAACGGCTAAATATTGCCAGTTTCTTTGACCGCTGATGGTTTTTGTGACTTGTACATAGCTTCACTTTGGGATTTACTTTTTCTTTTGCTGCAAAAAGTAACCCTGGGGCCGGAGAGACGGTTCAGCAGGCGAAGGCATTTGCTCCAGAGCCTACCGTTGAAGTTGCTCTCCGTTCGTCTTGCAGGGCCGCGACTGAGGCTAAACTCACATTATTACCAATCTTTAGCATTTCCTAGAGTGATTGTCCTTCTCCAATCGCGTCCTGCATGCCTGTGGATGTGATCTTGCATGCACTGTGCATTTAAAAACTCCCCCAGGTTCTCTGTATGTACTGGACACCATTTTCTCCCTCTTCTCCCTCTCTCCCCCCATTCTCTTTCTCCGCCTTTCTCATTCCATCTCTCTCTCAGCCTCTCCGATAAGGTCCTGGGTTTCTCAAACTGGCCTCAAATTGTCTTATGTAGTAGAAGACACAAATGACGTTTAACCTCTGACCCCCTGCCTTAGCTCCTGAGTGCTGATTATAGGTCTGCACCCGTTTTGAGTGATGCTCAGGGTAGAACCCAAGGCCTTGAGCTTGCTAGGCGAGCAGTCTACCATTGCTCTATAATCCTTCTCCTAACATCTTATGAAGGCCAGCCATCATTACTTTGCACTAGGTCAGGACCTAAATGGGCATGTACAGGACAGATGGAAAATGTGCTTGACTTTGGGACTCATGGCGCCAGTGACGTAATTGCAGTAGGCAAACGTGACTTTGGGGTTTCTTTATTTTGACTGGATATATGTGTGTGTTTTTAAAATTGTGATTTATTTACTCTATAAGCTTATTTATCATCACATTGATCATAAATATTATGTTTTCCAAAGTCATTTACCTACAGCTACTTTGTACCCTACCTTTACTTTAGGTCACAAATCAGATGGTGACAGCATGCAAAGCGTATATTACTGACGGAGGAACAAACCACGTGTGGGACCAGGAGACACCGGCCGTCCTCAAAAAGATCCAGGTTTGTAAAAGCCTTTCATTTCCATCAGGTTCTCACCTGCCAGTTCAGTGTCGTTTACTCTGCTCATTCATAAAACATGGCTCGCTGGGAAGCTGTCGTGAGCAGCGTAGTTTGAGAATACGGAAAAGGATTGTCACTGATACATCACTCCGGTGGGGCTAGACGGCTCGGCAGTACAGAGTGCTGTAACTCATCTCAGGGGGCCCAAAGCCTTTGCCCCTGTGGGGCACCTGCACATGCGTGCAATCCCTCCCCCATAATTAAGTCTTTGATGTGTCACTGTGGCAATGAGAGGAGCAGGAGGGAGGACTGGGGAAACTTGACAGGCTCCAGCAGGTTTGTCATTCCTGACTCTTAACACTCACCTCTCCTACCCCAGACCCCTCTCCCATGCTAAGTACTAAGTATCTGTGATCAAATTACAACAGAGAAACAGAAAGCTGAGCCTTGTATCCTAGAACTGGACCAATTGGGCTAAGGGGCTAAGGCTGTAGCTAGCTAAGCCTGCCTGAGTCTCTGTCCCATCTCAGACACCACAGAAAAGGATACTCGGAGGCACACACCTGTACCCCCAGCACTGACCTGGTAGAGATGGAGGGATCGGGAATTCCAGGTCAACCTTGGCTACACAAGGACTTTGAGACCAGCCTGGGCTACATGAGGTCCTGTCTCACACAACAGCAGCAAAAGGTAGAGAAATCAGTGGCCAATGGCAGAAACTGTTCAGAGGACTCTCCTGCAATTACCCGGAGAGGTTGTAAGCGTCTCCACTCCCCGCACATAGTCCAGGCAGAGTTATTACCCGTCATACGGACACAGATTGTTTTTCTGGTGTCAAGAGCACTAATCGACAAAGAATCGTCCAACACCGAGCCCTCATAAGAAAGCCGAGAAGCAGAACAGCTCGCGGTAACTTACAAAAGGACGTGGCCTAAGGTGCCTAAAGCGGCAGGAAGATTGCCTTCGGGGCGATTTGAAAGTCCACACACAGCTTTCACCATTTGACAGCAGAACATGGGTTTTTGGAAGAAGCTTTGAAGTGTGTCCAGAGAATACCCTTAAAACGCGGTGAAGAATAAAATAAAAAAAATAAATAAAAGAAGTCGCCCCTGCGAGGACAAGATCGTTTATCAGAAGGGATGTGCCGAGCCAGTTAAAACAGAGTGTCAGACTAAGCAAGAAAAAAATTCTCAGAAAAATGGGAATGCTCCGGAGCCAGTGTTGAGGGCAAGGGCAGCCAGGAAATAGCTGAATGACTGTCTTAAAGTGCCCTATTGCTGTGAAGAGACACCATGACGGAGGTAACTCTGGTAAAGGGGAACATTTAATTGGGGCTGGCTTATAGGTTGAGTGGTTTAGTCCATTATCGTCATGGCAGGAAGCATGGCGGCATGCAGGCAGACGTGGTGCTGGAGAAGAAGCTAGGAACTCTACATGCGAATCAGCAGGCAGCAGGAAAAGAACTAGAGCTTCTGAGACCTTAAAGCCTATTGATGCACCTACTCCAACAAAGCCACGCCCACTCCAACAAGCTACACCTCCTAATGCGGCTCCCTAAGCATTCAGATAGAAGGCTCTGGGGGCCCTTCTTAGTCAAAGCCTCCTATATGCTGGGATTAAAGGTGTGCACCGAGAAACTCTGCTGCGTGTGTATTTACAAAATAAAGCTAGCTGAGAAACAAGGGTGCACACTTTTAATTCCAGCATTCAGAAGGCAGAGGCAGGTGGATTTCCGTGAATTCAAGGCCAACCCGGTGTAGTAAGTTCTAGATCAACCAGGGCTATGTAGTAAGACCCGCCTTAACAAAACAGGTTATCAATGCAAAGTCTTCATGTTGTGTATTCACGGATGTAACAAATGCTGCTGCCGACCACGTGGGGATGCATGTCTGGAATACCCAGGAGGCCAAGTCAGGCAGACCACAAATCACATAGCCAGACTGGGCTATGTAGTGAGAGACTGTCATCAACACCAATTTATTAATTTTTAAAATAATTTTAATTAATTAATTAATTATTATTAACAATTTAAGTGAAATTTTGTTTTTTTAAATTTTTTTTATTTTTATTTTATGCACATTGGTATTTTGCCATGGGTGTTAGGTCCCTTGGAATTAAAGACAGTTGTGAACTGCCATGTGGGTGCTGGGAGTTGAACTCAAGTCCTCTTGAAGAACAACCAGTACTCTTAACCACTGGGCCATCTCTCCAGCTTCCACCTCTGGGGGAGTTTTATGATTTTTTTTCTTTTTCTTATGTTTCCTGAGAATTTTATACATATTTCCAGTGAAATATGATGGCATCTGCTCACCCCCATTTTCCCCTCCATCCTCCTCTCTATTCCCTCCAGCATGTCTTCTCCTAACTTCCTGTGTTTTGTTTTTGTTTATGACTCACTGAGTTCAGTCAGTGTGGCTCATGTGTGCAGGGTGTTGTATGGGTCTCCCAGTAGCATGAGAACCCTACTTGTGGCCACACCCTTCTCAAACAGTGAATCCCCATCCCCGGACAGCTATAAACTGTCAGTTGCTCTTCTAAGGGGTGGGGCCTGGAGCTTCCCCACCCCTTCAATGCCTGAATTTTAACTGGCTTGATCTGTTTCTTTTTCTTTTGGTTTTTCAAGACAGGGTTTCTCTGTGTAACAGTCCTAGCTGTCCTTTAATTTGCTTTGTAGACCAGGCTGGCCTCGAACTCACAGAGCTATAGGTGTCCCCTGTAGAGCTGAGCACCCAGACTCTTCCTTCAGCATTCTGGTCCTGCTGCAGCTCTCTATCGACCGCTGCCCAGTGCACAGACAAGCTCCTGTGGCCCACGTTGAAAGAAGCATGTGCCTATGAGTATCAACACGGAGAATTAGAAGGCTGTTTACCCGCACGGCCATTTCACTTAATTAGCCATGAAAGTATAAAACCGAAAGCTGATGTCATGCTTTAGTGTGGGGCGAGTTAAAAGGAAATAGTGAAAAAGGAGCGATGAGGGTAGAACGTGCCTCCAAAATGCTGTAGTTTTCTGAATGGCTCCTCTAATTGTTTAGAAATTTGTTGGGTTATATAGTCTTTGAGTCTGGATAATTTTGGTGTGGGATTTTTGTTTTGTTTTTCAAATTGCAACCTTTTTTTTTAAATAACAAAGTTTAAAATAAAAAAAAAAAAGACCAACATTTAAAATGCAGTGTGGTTGTTCGTAGGCTTTACTACCCAGGCGGAGAATGAGAACGTCTGTCTTCTGCTAACAGTGCCGGCCTTTGTCTGCGGGGCTGATGGGGCCAGTGTGGCCAGCCTGTCACGGACCTGTCACCCACCACCTCATGCTGTTTCTCCTTCTCTTGTTCCACTTCTCTTGTAGGATTGCATTTTTCTCTTCAAGGAGTATCAGACATCCTTTCACAAGACAAGGAAGCAGATTTTAGAGTCCTTAGGGGAGAAGTCTTTCGAGGTTTCAGAGATGTATATATTTGGGAAATTTGAAGCCTTCTGTAAGAGGCTGGAGAAGGTAAGCCTTCTGCAGTCACAGGTCCCACTCCCACCCACACGGGGCTGGTGTTTTGGAGTTTCAGGCGGTGTGGCTCAGGATCATTGTTTCAGCTCTCTTTCTGGCATTGATCCAACTCTTCCAAATAAGTTACCCATCTATCACTGCATTTGTTTGAAATGACTTTTTTTTTTTTAATCCCCATCCCGGGCTAGTATTTCCTTGTGCCAGCCAAAGGCTGTTGTGAACTTTCACCTCTCCCAAGACCTCAGTTCTTCTCACACAGACAGGTCCTGAACTTGAAGGCTTGTGCCTTTGACCACAATATTAAGCTGAGGAAATGTGTGCAGTTGGCAAGCCCTGTAAATGTGCAGGATCTGAATGTGTAGACACCAGTCTTTCAGGACCAGTATGCACCATGTATTTCTGACCGGTGCGTATGGAAATATGGGAATGGTGTGTATGGGAAGCCTTTGCCGGGCAGACAGCTGCTGGAAACCCCTCACCTCTGACTTTAGTTATTTAGGACTGAGGAGGCATGATCTCCTTAGAAGGCTATTGGGAACCCACACTAAAGGTTCCCTGGTGTCAGTCGTTCTGGGGATCTATAAAGGTATCGCGGGACTGGAGAGATGGTTCTGGTGATGCGCTGTCAGAGCGCTGTAAGGACCTGGGTGAGGATACCCAGCAGCCCTGTAAATGGTTGTGCACGGTGGTGCTTGGCTGTAACTCCAGTGCTGGTGGGGCAGACAGAGGTGGATTCCTGGAGCTCAGTGGCCAGCCAGCCAACCAGTGGAACTCCAGGTCCAATGAGAGACCCTGTTTCAAAAAAGAAGTCAGAGGGGCTGGAGGGATAACTCAGGTTAAGAGCACACACTGTTCTTGCTGAGGACTTGTTTGGTTACCTACCCTCATAACTTCTTACAGCTCCAGCTCTATGGGGTCTCATGCCCTCTTGTGGCCTCTGGGGGAAATTGCAGTCACATGCACATATCCACACCCACATATATAATTAAAAAATAAATTAAATCTTATGATTATACAGGGATATAAATGTAACTGAAGATAAAATGAATTAAGCTAACCACATGAAGACACATACTGTATGTTTTTTCTTATCATGCCCTACTTTCTGGCTATTGTAGCTGGGTTGGGGGGTAGATCAGTGTCTTAGAGGTCAGAATAGCATCAGGCTAGTCATGTTGACTTCCTGTCTTGGCTTTGGCTTTACCCAGTAGGCATGTGGAATTTTGATATTAGGAGCCAGTCCAGTCATTTCTCGTGTTTATACAACTCCTGTAACAAACTGTAAATTTCAGGTGGCTTGCATTTCTGAGACAATGGTTTATGGAAAAAGTACGGTGAGACTAGTCGTCACCCTGACAAGGCTGCTTCTGGGTGAGGCGTGCAAGCACTGTCTGTGAGATGTGGAGAGAATCCACGAGAATCTGCCGTGTCAAAGAACCAGTAGTAGTGTCTTCATGGAGGACGTGCTAAGGAGAGGCATATTTCCTTTCCCGCCACTGCACAAAAATAATCTCTCCGTGGAGAGTTCTGAGCTATTGAGAGCAGGGACTCAGAGCAGGAATCACTCAAGGCAAAGAACTGCATAATTTGTAGTTATGAGGGTTTATTGTTTTAGGTTGCTTTCTCTGTATGTTTTTCCTGCTTACACGTATGTGTACCACGTGTGTACCATGTGCATGCCTCGTGCCCTCAGAGTTCAGAGGAGGCTGCCAGATTCCCCAAGAACTGGAATTTGAAATGGCTGTGAAGCACCATGTGGGTTCTACAAACTGCACTCAGGTCTTGCGGATTTCCAGCCTTCCCAGCTTGTCACTCACATGTACACAGAGCTCAGAGTTGCTCAGGGTCACTGCCGAGGATGCAGTCAAATTCCTCATCCTCCCGCCGTTTCCTTTCAAGCGTTGGGATGTAGGTACAGACTAGCAGCCTTGTTTGTTTTTAAGTCAACGATTCATTAAGAAGCCTATGCCAGAGAAAGGGGCCCAGAAGCTCCTTTCTAACCATCTAGCATTTCTATTTGAAGATCACAGAAATGATAACCATTGTGCAAACGTACTCAGCCCTGAGCAACTCTACGATAGAAGGAATAGATATCCTGTCGATAAAATTCAAAAACATCTATCAAGGGATTAAGAAAAACCAGTATGACATCCTGGATCCACGAAGAACAGAATTTGACACAGATTTCACGGACTTTATGTCAAAGATCAATACTTTAGAGGTAAGTCATTAGACAAGCTTGCACTGAGAGAAACTGGAGCAGAGCTGAGGGCGCCTCTTGGTACGGTTACTGCAAATACCCGTATGGAGGGCAATGCTCACGGGTTTCCTCTTTTCAAACATTTTATTTCCTTTTATTTGTATGATTGTTTTGTTCGCATGCGTGTATGTATATCACATGTGTCCCCGGTGCCCTCAGAAGAGGGTATCAGATTCCCTGGAACAGGAGTTGGACTGTGAGCCACTATGTGTGGGTGTCTCCTTTTCCTCTGGGTTGTTGGCCGCTGGCCCGTGAGGGTGAAGGGAGCAGAAGCGGAGAGCAGGGCCCGGATGGCTGTGAGTATGACAGAAAGAGCTTCAGAGAGACCGCTCATTTTATTGTTCCAGGGGTAAAGTAGATAAAGGTTCCTAGGGTCATTGGTGGGAAGAGCTGATTGGTCATACCAGAGCACCTAATTATCATATGGGCGAGAGGAAAGAGCAGCCTTTGCAGGGAGCTCTGCACAGGGTCATCCTCCAAATAAGGTCAGGCAGAGAAGAGGAAGCCCCGCTGAGAAAGGGAGTCCTCCATTTTGTGCTGAGCTCAGAGAGCTATCCAGACATGGTGGACTGTGACCCTAATGGCAGGGATCCCCAACACGTGTGGGTGCTGGGAACAGAACCCAGGTGCTCTGGAATAGCAGCCAGTGCTCTTAACTGCTGAGCTGTCTCTCTGCCCATACATATGCACTATTTATTATATTTCTGTTCCAAGTTGCTTTAAAAATGTGCAGGGTGAATAATTTTTAAAGCAATCTACAAAACGTTTCCCACTTTTATGTGTATATGAGCACACACGCACATACGCCACCACTGCCCGGCTGACCATGGTTACTCTAATAAAGGAAAATAAAGGCTGGCTTATAGGTTCAAAGGCTTAGTTCATTGTTGCTATGGTGGGAAGCATGACAGTGGGCAGGCAGAC
>JAQHUG010000235.1:2339205-2357371 GCA_028555095.1 Dicrostonyx torquatus | reverse complement strand
CCAGGCTGGCCTCAGCTTTTGTAGTTTTCCTGCTTCTGTCTCCTGAGTGCTAGGATGACAGGTGTGTGCCATGGTAGTTATTAATAGATAACTTGACTGTAGTGCCAGTGTCTGACTGACCTGTGGGTGCGGCCCATTCGGCCACCGATACCAATACCTTCCACATGGAAGATGCATCTACAAGGAGCCATTTTAGTCCCATCTCTCAGGGCCAAGAGCTTGAAGCCCATTGCTGGGGATGGTGGGAGCCTTGGAGGATCATTTCTGCCTCTCGTTCTCACCGGGCCACAGCAGCCAGGTTTCCTAGGGCGGTAGTGTGGCAGCTCACATCTTCTGACCCAGGCTTGGAAATGACAAAGTTCTCCAGGAAAAGCGTTTAGCTGGGGGCCCTCACCCCTTTATACATCGCCTCGATCAGAACATCCAACCAGAAGCTCCCACAAGCTGCAAGTGCAAACCGCATGAGCTCCTTTCATTTTCCTCTTAGCCACAGGAAGAGACTAAAAAGAAGGCGAGTTTAGCTTTAATAGTATTCTGTGACTACTCCAAGCTATTCAGAGTGTCATAATTTTTAGATGCCGTTAATGTCTAACTCATGGAGGAAGTATTTTATATAATCCGTGTGCATGTGGGAGGGGTGCTGAGTCTTTGCCATGCAGTGCACATTCTGTATTTACCTACATCTCGCTTCTAAGCGGGGGCATTCGGTAGCCGTGTGGCAAGTGGCCATCACCTTGTACATCATGAGGATCTTAGGTGGTAGATGTGCCTGAGTCTTTAGGAACGTTGTTAATTATCAAACAAAACTAGCCTCCTTTGTGTAGACTTAACTTGAACGTCGACATTTTATTTTAGATACAGATACAGGCGTTTATGAACAGTACCTTCGGAAAGATCTTGTCTTCCCAGCAGGCCCTGCAGCTGCTTCAGAGGTATTTATTATTACAGAGGCTGAGGAAGGATGGGTCCTCAGAAGGCACGATTTCTGACAGCTCAGGTGGTAAAGTGCTGGCTTTGTGATGGGGGAGGACCTGAGTTCAATTCCCAGAACCCACGTAAAAAGAGGAGAAAGAAAGAAGGAAGCCGGGCGTGGTAGGGCATGTTTGTAGCCCACCATTCCTGGGGAGGCAAATGCAAGAGGATCCCTGGGGCTCAGTGGCCGTGCAGTTTAGCTGAATCAGTAAGTTCAAGGCCGGTAAGATGGCACCTGAGGAATGACCCCTGGGGTTGTCCTCTGGGCTCCACACAGGCATATACATGTGCATGTATACCTGCAAACACACACATCTGTACACATGCACCAGCACTCACATATGAACTCACACATATGTACCTGCACACACATAACTGCACACGTGTACCCTGCACTCGTATATGAACTAACCCATACATGTACCTACACACACATAACTGCACACATGCACCTGCACTCATATATGCACTCGCACATACATGTATCTGCACACACATCTGTACACATGCACCTGCACCCACATACATGTACATGTCCCTGCACACATATAATTGCACACACACATTTCAAACATATGAACAAACACACACGCACCAACATCTCACACATATGAACACGCACACACACACGCCAAAAAAAATGCCCACAATTTCAAATTAGATGTTCTAGCAACCTCTCCTTTATAAACCTTAAAAGCTATAAACATTAACTTTTCATTTACCACTAATTAGATTTTTGGAATACAGAGCATTATTTTTCATACCATCTTAGATATTTTTTTTTCTGAGACAAGCTCAACTCTAGTCCAGGCCGGCCTCAGGTTTGCTCTGTAGCCAAGGAAGACCTTTAATTTCCTGTTCCTCCTGCCTCCCTCTCCCAGGTGCTGAGAGGACGACTGTGTACAGGATGCTTCTCTGAATTCAGAAATAATAACAAAGTCTTTCATAAGAAAGTCTCACATGGCTTCCTATCCCAGCCATGTAATATCCTTCATTTTAATTTCATAGTTATTATTGGAGAGGGAATAACTAATGTTTAATTTTACTTGGGGAAAGAATTTCCAAAGAACACAATTGCATATTGTCACAGTTAACTCCAGCTGTCAACTTGAAACAAAGTCACCTGGGAAGAGGGAGCCTCAGCTGAGGATGGGCCTCTGTCACACTGACCCTTGGCATTTTTCTTAATTGCGAATTGTTATGGGCAGGCTTAGCCCCCTGTGGGTGGCACCATTCCTAAGCGGATGTGCCTGGGCTGTGTAGGAAAGGCAGCTGCTGGTGAGTGTGGAAGAAGCCAGCATTTCCTGTCTCCACGTTCCTTCCTTGAGTTCCTACCCCTGCTTCCCCATGATCCTTGATGGATCGTGACCTGAGAGCTGCAAGCTGACACAAACCCTTTCCTCTCCAAGTTTCTTGTGGTTTTTACCTCAGCAAGAGAAGCAAACTAGAACAGATATATTTGATTGGTTGATGTACACAGGAAACTTGGTCAACACAGTCGAGAAAGTAACGTCCTTCATCTCGGATAGTTATCCCCCACCCCCAGGCTGTTTATGGCAAGAGCTCTTGAAATATGCTCCCCAGTCTCATTTCCTCTGTTCTCATTGGCAGTGCTTCCCATGGATGGCAGAAGTCAAGACTAGAGAGAGAAGTTGGGCTAGAGGCTGTGTGTGTGTGTTTTTTGTGTGTTTGTATACATGTATGAGATAGAAACAGAGACGAACATACATGTAGACACACACACCACATCCATACACAGAGAGATAAGAGACAAGACCCATGTCAGAGGCCCCCTTATAAATTCTTTCCCGTGAGTCAGGGCATCTGGCTTTCTGGTGGCTTTGCCATAGTTCCGCATCTCTGTGATAGCAATGATCTCCCAAGAGACGACCACGGGATTCAAAGCAGGCATGAAATGATTTTGATGAGTGACAGCGGGGGTAGCATTTTAATGGTGACCTCCCCACCCCTGTTTGTCTCCCATTGCCCTCTCTACCTATAATAGGCTATTGGTCAGTTCATTCTATTATCAGAGCAGTGTGGTCCTGGTTCCTCCCAGGCGTCATTTAGTCTCTGAGTAGATGTGTGATAATGACTGACAGCCCATTATTGCAGTATCTGCCTTTTAATATTGTAGCTGCAGGGTCCAGGATAGCTGAGTGCGCCTTCCTTGTTGGCTATTACATATCTAGGAAAATGCATAGGGCCTGGAATAAACGTTTATCAAATGATTGAGCAGATATTTAGTACCCCAGCCATTCTGTAACACGTTTCTCATTTCCCTTTTAATTATCCAGTTTCAATTACTTTTAGGTTTCAGAAGCTGAACATTCCCTGCCTTCAACTGGAAATCAATCACACAATTGAGCGGATTCTTCAGTGTTATGTGGCTGAGCTTGAAGCTACCAAGAAGGTAAGTATCCTGCATATACACAGAAGAATGGGTTAGTATGGGGAGGAAGGCTCTGAAAACCTTCACCGTTGCCAGGGTTCTGCTTTGTTCCAGTCTTCCCGAGATTATATAGCAGAGCCCAGTTAGGTTAGGTTTTTTTGCACAGAGAAATGCAGGTGCTGGACTATAACAGATACAATGTAGCTACGTGTATCATCTTTGGAATCCCACCTTGAAACATCAGATAAGGATAGAAAAGAATACATGCTTGTTAACTATGTCTGCACCCCTGTCACCGAGATTCTGTGCAAAATATTTACTGGGGAGAAGATTCATGCTGGACTGTGTTTCAGCCTGCCATAGTGGAGTGGCTCTGTGTGGCAACCTGAGGCTATTTGCCTGGGGTGTAGACCCGAGGCTATTCACATAGGGGGTAAACCTGAGGCTATTCACATGTGGGGTAAACTGAGGCTATTTACATGGGATGTAACCTGAGGCTATTCACATAGGGGGTAAACCTGAGGCTATTCATATTCACATGGGGTGTAGACCTGAGGCTATTCACCTGGGGTGTAGACCTGAGGCTATTCACATGGGGGTATAAACTGAGGCTATTCACATGGGGTGTAACCCGAGGCTATTCACATGGCTGCCAGCCAGACTGGATCAGTGGCTATAACTTCCAGGGTAACACCTCCTAAAGGTTCCACAACTTTTCCAAACAGCACAACCATCTCAGGGTAGGCAGACATTCCAAATGAGATAAGGGGCTGGGGTGACGGCCCTGTAGGTAAAGAGCTTGCTGTACAAGCCTGAGGACCTGAGTTCGGATCCCCAGCACTCAGATACTAGAAGCAGTGGTATGCACATGTCACCCCCATGCTGCATTGGTGAGGGCAGGTGGCTCCTGGGGCTTGCTGGCAGCCAGCCTAGGCCACTCAGTGAGACCTGATTGTTTCTGAGCCTCAGATCATTGGTTCTGAAGCTCATTTGCATATTTATTGACTAACTCTTGGGCACCCAACCTGTGAATCATGGTGAAACCACCTATTCAAATGTAGCTGTAAATTTCTTTGCCTTCTCCACTGTGTTGAATTCAAACATTAACATTATATTTTTTAATTACAGCTTTATCATTCTCAGAAAGATGACCCCCCTCTTGCTCGCAACATGCCCCCCATAGCAGGAAAAATTCTCTGGGTGAGGCAGCTCTACCGCCGGATAAATGAGCCCATCAACTATTTCTTTGTAAGCCAATCATACAGTTTCTATGTGAATCATGGTGGTGTAGAAATGAAATTACATTACAAATTCATCCTGCCCTCAAATATTGATGCCAACCAAATAGTCAGGACCAATGCTTTTACCGAGAAAAAAAAAATTAGCTTATAAACATGCCAGAGAGGGACAAAGTCAATCTTGTCATGTTCAGCGGACCAACCAGTTCAATTATAGTTGGCAAATCTTATGTCTTTTAATAACTGAAGACATTTTATAAAGGCTCTTAAAAATAATTGTTTTTAAAAACGCAGAGTGTAAGCTGTGTCCTGACTCTTATTTGCATGTGCGGATGGATAGGTGCTGATGTATATTTAATGAAAGCCGAGATGGGATGCCGAGTGCATTCCTCTTTGAAGAACCGAGCCCCAGGCAGGGCACAGCAGTATATGCAGAATAAGATTATCTTATTTCTGAAGAGCAGGGTCCTTGTAGATCCTGCCAGCATCCTGGGAATGCCATTTTGTCTTTTCTTTGTCGTTTTGTTTTTATTTGTTTAAGAGAGTACCGGAATAGAGTCTGGTTTGTTTGATATTGTATTTTATGTCTGAGCAGAGAACAAAATAACCACAGGACCACAGCCTTCAAGTGATTTTGTTTCTGGGCATTACTAAATGTGAAGTTCCTGCTGTTGCCTTGCTTCATCAGTCTGCATATTTGCAAATATTTAAACTGGGAGTGGAGAGATACTATTTTTACAAAAGACCCAAGTTCAGTTTCCAGCCCCCATGCTGGGTGGCTCATAGTCACCTGTAATTCCAGCTCTGAGGGCTCTGACGCCCTCTTCTGGTCTCTGTGTGCACCTACACTCATGTGCACATGTCTTCACACAGACACATACAGTAAAAAAAAAAATCTTAAAAGACATTTAAACCCTAACAAGAGTCTGAACTGCTGTAGTAGGGGGTACAGTATGACACATGTGACTTCTTTCAAGGTTGACTAAAGGGACACTTCTTGAGTCACCCCCACCCCCATATAATTAAGGAATCTGCCCTGATAGCAGTTCAAGTAAAATCAGCCAGTTGTACCTTGTCCAGGGAACTGGGGAGGGAGGTGACACTGGAGATGGAGAGCCCTGTTACCTGTGGCTGGTTGTGGGCTGGCAGAATTCTTCTTCAGTCCTTTCTTTCCTTCCGTCTCCAGCTTCCATGGCCTTCCTCCATGGCCTTTCACTCCACGGCATCTAAAAGGCTGCCGTGACTATTGGATGTCAGGATAAGTAGATTTTTTTTTTTTTTGGAATAAAGTCTGCAAATTTTTTTAAAACATAACTTTCTCTCCCCCGCCTCACCCCAGAAAAACTCAGAAATCTTGTCAAGCTCAGAAGGTAAAGCCGTCATCCGCCAGTATAACAAGATCTCATACGTGCTGGTGGAATTCGAGGTGGTCTACCACACGGCCTGGGTCAAAGAGATCTCACAGCTGCAGTACGGTGCGTAAGACTCACAAGCGGAGCTTGATTTCGGTTGAATTCACGGTTCTGTTGTCGTGTGGCATTCCCTGTACAGTTAGGCTTGTTAAAGTTTAGGTTTTAGGGCTGGGAAGATGGCTCAGTTGGTAAATGCCTGAGTTTAGTCTTCAGAACGAATGTGAAAAAGCCAGGGGTGGTGGTGGGGTGTTGGGGGGTTAGGATCAGGCAGACTCCTAGGCCTCCTTGCAGGGAGTATAATCTAATTGGTGTGTTCCATACTAGTGAAAGTCCCTGGCTCAATAGGTAGAGACCAGGTTTTCTGGGATGTTCATTGCTCTCAAGGACATCATTTGACACTAGAAGGTACCACAGACTCATTGCGATGGGTTAGTGACCAGGGTGCTCCCGGCACTAAACTGCAAAGCCAGCAGTTGAAAGTTGAAGTTTTCATCCTAGCCCAGGCTATGGGAAATAAATGGCACTGCATGGTTTCCCCTTGTATGCTTGGCTGCACTTGCCTGTGCTCGGGGTGGTACCTGGGCCTCCTCCTGATGGATGCTGCACAGAGTTTCTCAGGTAGAGATCCACCAGGTCTCAGATGGTCATCCTGGCCCGGAGCGGCCCCTCCTGACTGTCCTTATGGATCTGTCTTACTGGCGCTGTTGATCCTTTTGTTCTGTTGTGCAAATTCAGTACAGCCTTAAGGTAGACAGATTTTATTAAATGAGTATTTAGAATTGTTCTGGGATTTATCTGAGTGGACATGTGATTTCTAACCCAGTTCCCGAGAGGATTCCAAATATGTTGGATACAATTCTTAGCTGAGAGCCTCAGGAAAACTGACTTCATTGAGAACCTTGCTAAGGGCTGGCAAGATGGCTCAGCTAGTGTAAAGGAGCTACACAATCCTGGAGACCTTAGTTCAATCCCTGGCACTCACTTAAACATAGAAGGAGAAAACTGACTCCACAGATTGTCCTCTGGGTGCATTGTGGCACATCCTTCCAATAACACATTTAAAAATAAATTAAAATCACTTTTTAAAGGGAACCTCTCTAAGACTAATTTTATCTAATGAGTAAAAGCCATTGCCAGCCAACTTCAGAGGGTTTTAGGGAATGCTTTATTTTCCTAGAAATTTGATGGTGTGGCATTCTATCAGGTCATATGAGACTTGGTGGAGTCTGTGAATATAATGAAATTCTGTGTTAATAAAGTTTGTTGAAATAAGACATAATTTGAGTGAATACATATAAGCCCGTAGAAGTAATTATTTTTCATTATTATGCCTCTAAAAGTAATCCATGTTACATTAACAAATAATCTCAGGGGCCGGAGAGATGGCACAGTGGTTAAGAGCACTGGCTGCTCTTACAGAGGACCCAACTTCAGGTCCCAGCATGCACACGGCAGCCATCTGCAACTCTAGTTTCAGGGCAACCAACGCCCTCTTCTGGCCTCTGTGGGCACTTCTTACTTGCCTTGTAACGACACACTTGCATACAAAATACCCACACACATAAAATAAAAATAAGTAAGTAATCTAAGGCCCCAGAAAGAATCTTTAGAAGTTGTGTATTTCAGCTCATAATAAAAGCATCTATTTACATTTTTCTGCATTTTAAAACTTTGTGTGTGTGTGTGTGTGTGTGTGTTTCTGCATTCACACAAGACACAGCCTGCATGTGGAAGTGGGGACAACTTTGGGATAACTTTACTTTTCCCATGTGGGTCTCAGGAATCAAACTCAGGTGTCCAGGCTTGCTTAGGCCCAAAAAGCCTATCTTAAAGTGCTTATTTGTATGAATGATATTTGTGTGATATGTAGTGTGGAAAAAAAAAAACCCAAACATCTCTGTAGTCTAAGAGGTGAGGACTCAGTGTTATTTACTAAGTATTGCTAGCTGGAGGTGGTGGTGCACACCTGTGATCTCAACATTCTGGAGGTGGAGGCATGAAGTCAGATGCTTGGAGTCATCTTGTGCTATAGAATGAATTCAAGGCCAGTTTGGGCTACATGAAATTAGGTATCTAAAACAAAACAAACAAAAACCTCTTGGTGATATTCAGCTAAGTGATACGATACCTGGATGAGGTTTTAATTCAGGTAAACCTCCCCAAAAAAAGTCAGATTGGCGTCAGGGAGACGAGTTTGAGATCTCATCATCAGTATGGCATTTACATTCTGATCCCTTTTCAGGGGCCGTCTGGTTAGCTTTAACGGTCAGCTTGACACAACTGTATCTAAGTGGACAGCCTCGGAGGGCTTGACTAAATCAGAATGGCCACAGGTCTGGGGGAGGGGTTGTTTTGTTTGCTAATTGATTTCGGAGGGCTTAGCCCACCGTGGGCAGTACCATCCCTAGGCAGGGGGTCTTTAACTGTGTAGCAAACCTAGCTAAGTATAAGCAGGCCTGAGTATCATCTAGCAAGCGGCATTGTCCTTTGTTCCCTCTGTACTTTTTTTTGGCTGGGAAGTGAGCTCCTGGGTGGGAGCCAGTGCTGTGTGGGATAGCAAGCAGGCTTCCTTTTTGGTTTGATGGATTGGGAGCTGGAGTGGAAAGGCAAGTCAGTCCTTTCTTCTTCAGCGTTAATTTGATCAGTGCATTTTATCACAGCAACAGAAAGGAAGAACAAGGGCTAAGTCAAAATCCATAAAAATCAGCCACAGCTAGACCCTATAACCCACTCAAGAAGGTATAGCGGTTCATGCCATAAAGCCGGTCACTCACCCACCCGGCTTTCTCTCTCTGGATCTGAGCTGATGGCTTTGTAGATACCGGGTCCTTCATTTCTCTGAGTCTTGGTGGCTGACTGTGTATGAGAGACTCTGCCTTAGTGCTGTAGGACCCAAGACTATTGCTCTGCCTTTCCGTGGTGAAGCAGAAGGGGATGAAGGGAAATCAATGCCAGTACTGGTTCACTTGCAGTTTTGCAAGCCACGCTGTTTGTGCGACATCCGGAAACGGGGAAGTTGCTGGTTAATTTTGACCCTAAAATTTTGGAAGTTGTGCGGGAAACAAAGTGCATGATAAAGATGAAGCTGGATGTTCCAGAACAAGCGAAGAGGCTGCTGAAACTGGAAAGCAAGCTGAAGGCAGACAAACTGTACCTGCAGGTAAGACGAGCAGCGTCTCCTGATGATTTCTTTTTGCCTTTTTGTATGTGCATGTTTATGAGTGTGTGCATGTGTGCATGTGGTCCAGGTGTGGAGACCAGAGATTGACACCTAGTCTCCTCTTTAACTCTTTCCGCCTTACCTTTGAACTCAGCGTTCATGGACTGGCTATACTGGTTGGCCAGTGAGCTCTGGGGATTCACCTGTCTCTGCCCCTCAGCACTGGGTACAGATGAACATGGCCACACCAGCATTCTTTCTTTTCAGTGTGCATACTGGGGACCCAAACTCAGGTCCTCATATTCGTGTGGCTTGCACTTTTTGTCCAGCCCATTCTGGTTACTTTTGAAGGAGCTCTTTGGTGCAAGAAAAATGTATCCCAACAGGCTCTTATTTTCATTTCTGAAAGATTTACAGATCCAGGAGGTGGTGGTGCATGCCTTTAATCCCAGCACTTGGGAGGCAGAGGCAGGCGGATCTCTGTTGAATTTGAGGCCAGCCTGGTCTACAAATCAAGTTCCAGAACAGCCAGAGCTACATAGTCTGAGACCCTGTCTCAAAAAAGCTAAAACCAACCAAACAAAACATTTGTCTGTGTATTTGTTTGTTTGTTTGCTGTGCATGTGCACGGTCATGCACACATGAGCACACTCACATGCACAAGGATACCCACAGAGGCCAGAAGGAGGTATCGGATCCCTTGGAGCTGGGGTTATATTTGCGAGTCACTTATGAGGGGTACTGGATCAGAACCTGGGTCCTCTGCAAGAGCAGTGAGTGCCCTGAACCACTGAGCCATCTCTGCAGCCCCATCTCCATAGGAGTTAAATCCCAGCTTTCAAACATCATAAAGATGGGAGTCAGAAAAGAGAGGGAGAGTTTCAGAGCTCACTTGGACTTCCAGGTCCTAAGTGATGAAGCATCAGGTTTAACAACGCTTTAATTATCATTTTATGGAGCAAGGATATTAAATTTAATATATTTAATACTGGGTACTAATAAAATATAAATTATGTGACAGGGGTGGCTATAAAATAACACACATGGAAAGAATTCTCCAACATTTTAGGATAAAATGAAGCATTCTAATTTAAGTTCACTTATGAGTAATGTAAAATTTAAAAATATGAGCCAGGTGTGGTGGCACATGTCTTAGTCCCAGCATTTGGGAGGCAGAGGCAGGAGAATTTCTGTGAGTTTGAGGCCAGCTTGGTCTACATAATGAGTTTCAGGACAGCCAGAACAAATAGTAAAGACATCATCTCAAACAAACAAACAAAACGAAACAAAACCAAAAACAAAGTCACAGTCAAAAGTAGCATAGAAGAGAGTTAAATATATTCAAGAGGCTGACAGTGGTTCTTAACCTGTGGATCATGATCCCTTTGGGGATTGCATATCAGATAGCCTATGTGTAGCAAAATTGCAGTTATGAAGTAGCAGCAAAAATCATTTCATGGTTGATGGTCACCACATCATGAGGAGCTGTATTAAGGTGTTGCAGCGTTAGGAGAGTTGAGAACCGCTGGGCAGGGGAAGCTGCCCAGGTGTTAAGTGTATCCTGCCCTCGCAGAGGACCACATTGGGTAGCTCAAAACTGCCTGCACCTCCAGCTGCAGGTCATCAGACACCCTCTGCTGGTGTCCACAGGCACCTGCACTTGAGTGCTCATGCACGCACACAGACACATCCGTACACATAACTAATAATAAGTAAATAAAATGTCTATTGAAATTTAGTGCTTGGTTTCAAAGACGTGTGAAACAGAGCAGGTAACGTCAGATTTCTTTGAAAAGCAAGTGAAAATGGCAAGCTAGGAAGTCTGTGGGCATATATTTTGGGGGAGGCAGGAAGATATATAAATGTAAAGATAATTTTTCCAGCAGCATTAGTCATAGCAAAAGACCAAATACAAATCCAAGAATAACAAACTGAATAAATATGGATTATAAGATGAATACATAGAAATTAATGGAACCACTGATGATTAAATGAGAAAAGGGATTCTATTTGCTTGGGCACAGAGAGGATTAACTTCCTTTCATCAATAACATAATAAGTCAATATAGGACTTTTCCTGGATCTCGCAGGGAAGTTGACAGAGAATCTGTTCTTTTCAATGTGTCTTTACATTCAAATCTCTTGGTTTAATTAAAGTCCATATGTTTGGGCATAAGGACAAGCTGGCTGGTTGACACTTTTGGAAGGAAATAGAAAGAGTATCAGAGAATATTTCAAACTTTTATGCTGCTACAAATTATAGCAAATTAAAAGTTGGTTAAGATGTAGCTTTAAGAAGAACAGCAAATAGGGGCAAGTGTTGGGAGTGAACACGATCAAAAAGTACATTGTATCCATCTATGAACTTCTCAGAGAATTAGTAAAAGCCTTGTGTTTTAAAAGAGGGCAGAGCGATGGCTCAGAGGCTAAGAGCACTGGCGGTTCTTGCAGAGGACTGGTTCAGTTCCCAGCACCCATATGGTGGCTCCTTGTTACCTGTAACTTCAATTCTTGGGGATCCAACACCCTCTTCTGGACTCCCCAGGTACCTATACACATGTGGTGCATATGACGATAGGAAGGCATATGTAAAGTCACAAGAGAAACAGCAAAGGTAAAAGTTTTCCTACATGGCTCTTTTGTTACCATTATTTGTCTTCGTTGTGTTGTTTTGAGACAGAGTCTCAAAGCTCAGCTGACCTCAGACTTGCTATGGAGTTGAGAATGACTGCGAACTCCTGACCTCCCTGCTTCTACCTCTCAAGTGATAAGATCAGGGCCTATCCCACCATACCTGAGCAAGCAGTTTTGTATTCAAGTAACAACATTATTGAAGTATGATTCCTATACCATACAGTTAATTCATTTAAGATAAATGATCAAGGGCTGGAGAGATAGATGGCTCAGAGGTTAAGAGCACTGACTGCTGTTCCAGAGGTCCTGAGTTCAATCCCCAGCAACCACAAGGTGACTCACAGCCATCTATAATGAGATCTGGTGCCCAGAACACTATATACATAATAAATTTTAAAAAGAAAAAAAAGATAAACGATGAAATGTTTTAGTGTCTCTATAGGGCTATCCTGTTATCACAATCAGTTCTGGAATATTTTAGTCATCCCCAATAGCCTTCATTTCCCACTCCCCCTCTAGCCTCCCTCCTACCCTGCAGCTAGACACTACCACTGGCATTGTCTCTATGGCTCTGCCCACATTGGGCTTTTCCTACAAACAGAATCACAGGACATGTGGCCTTGTGTATGTAGCTTCCTTCACTAAACTGAGCTAATTCACATTGTTTCGTATGTCAGAGCTTCACATTCATTCCACTGTATGATTCTACCACACTTTGGTTATCTGCTTGTCACTTGGTGTTGTGTGGCACTCTTCCTGGGGGCTGTGAACAAAAGCTTGCTCCCCAACCAATCACAGACTAAAATAAGGATATCTCCAAACTCTGACTTGGTGAACCAATGAGTTTTACTGCGGCTACTTACAGGAATATGGGTGAGGGATTACAAAAAAGAATGGCTCAGTTACAGCTGCATCACCAAAGCCCACCCCAGCATGGGTGACAGATCGTGACAGCTGGAAACCCGGGGTACATTGCACACCCTGCAGGCAGATCAACAGGTTGGAGAGTGTCTTTTCTGAGTACCTCTGTTGGTCTCAGTCCCTTCCAGGCAGCTTGTCTGGTGTAGTGATTTTTGTTTGTGCTCTAACAAATAAAGCTTTCCTGAAGATCAGAGTGCAGAGCTAAGCCACTAGTCAGCCATAGAGGCCAGGCAGTGGTGGCACACCTTTAATCCCAGCACTTGGGAGGCAGAGGCAGGGGACTCCGTGCGTTAAGGCCACCCTGGGCTCCACTAGATTGATCCAGTCTCAAAGAGAAAGAGAGCTCACATCTTTGATCCCAGCACTTGGGATCCCATGCCTTTAATCCCAGCACTAGGGAGGTGGAGACAGGAGTGATGTGGCTGGGTGGAGAGAGGAATATAAGGCGGGAGGAGACAGGAGCTCAGATGTAGTTGAGGATGCAGTCTAAGGATTCAGTCTGAGATGCAGTCTGAGGTTTCACAGAGGCAGCAGTTTGAGGATTCAGGAGACAGGATTGCCCCTTTGGTTTGAACATTGGTAGAGGTAAGAACTCTCTAGTGGCCTTTGTGCTTCTCAGATCTTCAGCATTAACCCCATATCTGAATCTGAGTTTTTATTATTAATACCAGTTAAAATTCGTGCTACAGTCTGGTCTGTATTGTTCAGGCAGTTCAATTAGTCTCTGGTTCTTCCAGAAGGTTGGGTGGGTCTGAGAGCCTTCTGGGCAGTTTGACGAGCCTCTGACTCTTTCAGGTAACTTGTCTTGTGTGAGAGTGCCTCTCAGCCATCCTTATAGTTTATGTGTGCCTGGAGAGGAAAGGACCTAGTGAATCTGGCCAGTTTCAGGGAGTTCCTGAAGCCTTTGAGTTGTTTACTTCCTGTGCTGAACAGGAAGTTCCACCTGCAGGGTGGAATATTTCACCTCTTTCTAACCGCCTGGTCTTAACACACTTCCCTCCAAGATGAAAGGATTTAATTTTGGGGAAGATTGCTACTCAACAGATGGTCATTGGGTCTGTTTCTGTTTTGTGAGTCTTATGAACGAACGTAGCTGTGAGTGTTTGCACACAAGTGTTTGATGGAGGAACGTCTTTCCTGAACTTCTGTCTACACGAGTGACGTCACTAGGCTTCATTAATTTGTTGAGCCCACATGAAACCTTTGGAAGGAGTAGACTCTTCTCCGAAGTGACATAGTGACACTGTCACTTTATCTCCCTTCCAGTGAGTGAGGGCGAGTCTGGGTTTGCTCCATCCTTGACGTTACTTGTTAGCGCCTGTCCTTTGCATCTGTGGCATTCTGGCTCGGCTTTTCCATGTGGTTTGGATTCAGGTTTCCCTGGTAACTAGTGAGGCTCTGCATCTTTTCATGTGCATATTAACTGTCTGTAGTTTTTGGAGGTATAGAGTTCTGTCATAAAGTTTTGTTGCCTGTTCAGACCCTTGGCTTATTTTAAAATTGGGTTGTTTGTCTTTTTAATATTTGAGTGATAGTAGGTCTTTGTAGATACTAGCATGTTATCGGATGATAGATTTGTTTTTTCCCCCTCCAATTCTGTGGGTTGTTTCCAAATGATTTTTTTTTTTTAAGATGAAGGCTCAATATATAGCCCTGATTTATCTAAAAGTCCCTATATAGAGCAGGCTGGTCTTGAACTCATAGAGCTCCGCCTGCCTCTGACTCTCAAGTGCTGGGATTAAGGGTGTGCGCCACCATGCCTGGCTAGCGATGCACTTTGAAATAAAAGCATTTTATTTTTTGGGGATGTTCAGTACATCTACTTTTAAAGTTTGTTTCTCTTATTTTCATTGTCCTGTTTGAGAAATCTGTGTCTTAATCCAGTGCCACGGAGATTTATATCTCTTCTACAAAGAACAATGCCACAGAGATTTATATTTCTTTTTCAAAGAGTTTCGAATCTTAGCAAACCAGGATATAACTGTTAAAGAACCCTCCACCCCAGAGGGACATTGGCATCGCAGTGACGGTGCCCTTGGCATCAAGTGCTTTGGGCACCAGGAGGCTGCCACCATTTTTAGCTCATGGGATCTCATTAGCGTTGGGTGACATCATGAAAGCCGAAGTTGCTTGCTGAGTGTCCCGGCTTAAGGGAATCAAGAACTCTGAAACCATTCATTAAAACTGAAGTCGCTAAAAAACCAGTTAAGCAGCTTCATCCCACCACACCCTGCAGTAAGTTACAAACCTGCCCAAACTGGTCATCATCTCGGCTGCTCTGGTTGTGTGGAGCTGTTGGATTTATTTAGATTTAAGCAGCAGGGGCTGGAGCGATCTGCAGTTAAGAACACTTGCTGCTCTTGCAGCAGCAACCGTCTGTATCCAGTCCTGGGACCCAGCACCCTCTTCTGGCCTCTCTGGGCACTGCATGTACATGGCTTACAGTCACAATGCAAGCAAAAACGCCTATACACATAAAGTAAAAATTAAATCTTTAAAAAAGGAAAATATTAAGAATCAATTATGAATTTAGTAGTGAGAGTTTTTAAAAGGTGAATGTGTGTGTGTGTCTGTGTGTGTCTGTGTCTGTGTGTTGTGTGTGCCACTTGTGAACATGGGTGTCCAAAGAGGCCAGGAGAGGGTGTTGGAACCCTTGGACCTGGTGTTACAGGTATTTGTGAGCCAACTAACTTGGGCACTAGAATGCGAACTCTGGTCCTTAGCTTGAGTAGCAAGCTTGTTTAACTACAAGCCATCTCTCCTGCCCCAGTAGTGTGAATATGTTTTAATGGGTCAAAAGATTAGGAGCTGTGGCTGGGAGCATGCCTGTAGTTCAGCACCTGGGAGGTGGAAACAGGAGGATCAGGAGTTCAAGGCCAGCCTAGGCTACTTGAGACCCTGTCTTAAACAAACAAATTAATAATAAAAAGAATAAAAAGATAAAACTGTGTAATAACAGATATCATGAAACGATGATTATCCAGTTTCACAAAATGAAGAGAGAAAAGCAGCGTATGTGAAAAAATGAGAATTTAAGGAGTGACATGAACACATTTGAGTTGAGAGGGAATGTACCTGTGATTGACAGCTCGTGAGAGAGTGTAGTCAGCTGGAGCAAGTTAAAACGAGCAGTTCTCATACTGGCAGACCCGTGGGGAAAACTCAGGTGTAATGAAGCCTTTCTGGTATGAGCCAACATGTGGTCATTGCCTCACTATGAATTAAAGTAAGCTCTGCCGCTTTGCCTTTGTACAGGGCCTCCTGCAATATTACGATGATTTATGCCAGGAAGTGCCGTCTGTGTTTGTCAATCTCATGACCCCGAAAATGAAAAAGGTTGGTGACGCTGGCGGCTCATATTGATTTCTCTGATTTAAAATTAGATTCCTGGTCTATAGATTATGGATCTCAGAGCACATCTCCTTGCCTAGACCATTTGTCTTTCTCATTTCAACTTTACAGCTCTCTCTTTCTCTCTCTCTCTCCTTCCCTCTCTTCCTCCGTCTCTACCCATGGGATGATTTCTCGTCTAGGTTTTGTTACCTTTGGAAAACGAGTAAATGTGAGTTGTGAGTGCTTTGTGGGATTTATGGCTGCTTCCCGGACCTCCGAAGATGACTGAGAGCAAAAGGCATCTCTATTAGGTGTAATGGTGGGGGAATTTAATTAAGGAAATACATCACCCAGTATTTCCAAGTAGCAAAAGAGGCGTTCCCTGGCCGGGCGGTGGTGGCGCACGCCTTTAATCCCAGCACTCGGGAGGCAGAGGCAGGTGGATCTTTGTGAGTTCGAGACCACCAGCCTGGTCTACAAGAGCTAGTTCCAGCGCAGGCTCCAAAGCCACAGAGAAACCCTGTCTCGAAAAACCAAAAAAAAAAAAAAAAGAGGCGTTCCCTGGAAGAGACGCCCCTGAGCAATGGGAAACGGAACCTTTTTGCTCTTCCTAGGTGGAGTCTGTGCTGAGGCAAGGGCTCACCATCCTAACGTGGTCATCGTTGATGCTGGAGAGCTTCTTCCAGGAGGTGGAGTCCGTCTTGGATATGTTCAACCAGCTTCTAAAGAAGGTAAAAGTCGTCGTCTTTCCAGAGCCACACACACTGACACTCGAGATACAAGCGGCAGTTTAATCATATCCGGGGGGCCCTTTTTAAATCAAAGCCGGAGGTATGGTTTGGGGCTGGAGAGGTGGCTCAATGGTTAAGAGTGAGTCCCACTCTGCAGCGGACCTGTGTGCGGTTCAATTCCCGTTCAATTCCCAGGACCTGTGCCTGGCTGCTCACAACCGCCTGAAACTTCATCTTCACAGAGACCTGCCACCTCTGACCTCTGTGGCCTCCTGCATTTGCATGCAGATTCCCATACAGAAACACATACATGTAACTAAAACTGCAGTATATGCTAGAAAAGGGTATGTGTTTTGGTTTTTTTTTTTAACCATAAGAACATCCATTAGATAAATAAAAGAGTTATGTTTTCTGCTTTGCTATTTGAGTCATTTTCCTCCGGGTTATCTTGTGTTTATCCCTGGGCTTCCCTTGCCCTCAATAGGCCAAAGCGAAGCTTCAACTGCACACTGTTGCTTGGAAGCCAGAGAGATGGCTCAGGGATGGATGAATTGCTTGCTGTGCAAACATGAGGGCCTTGAGTTCAAATCCCCAGCTCCCACATAAGAAGCTGAGCAAGTGTGGTGACCCCCCTGCAATTCTAGCACTTGGGTGGCAGAGATGGAACCCCCGGGACAAGCTGGCGGGCTAGACTAGCCAATTTGGCACATCCAGAGAGAGATCTAGCCTCAGTAATCAAAGTGGTGGGCGATGGAGGAAGACACCTGACATCAATATCTGGCTTTTTTATAGACACACAAATACGTGTGTGCACGCACATGCACACACATACATGAGCATAGGAAGATGGCAGTGTCCTGCCTACAGTTTAACATTTACATGTGTCTGACACTGGCCAAATGACACAGTAGTCTAACGGGCGATGGCCTGTTGATTTCTCATGTGTATGCTGTATAAAACATGCCCACCTCTGTGTGGTATCATGGTGTCGCAAACTCAGAGGCTTTGGAGCCAGCCACGCATGGCCAAGATCCTCTGTTCTTTATTAGTGGCGTGACCTGTTTACTGCCCTTCTCTGAGCCTTGGTGTCTTTCATTAGACAGCAGGCTCATGGATGGCTCACTTGTGCAAGATGGGAAACAAAGGGGGCCAGGCCTACTAGCAGTGCTCTGGCCCACGCCGCTGTAGACCCAGGTCAGGGTTTCTTTGCACACATTTTCCTGAACTTGTTGTTCAGGAAATTATGCTTGACCCAGGTTGCAAATGTCTGGATTGAGTTCTATAAATGGATTTATACCTGCACTGCATTTTGGGTAACAAGGTTCGTGCTAGAAGAAAGAGAACTGTTTCTTATTTTTTTTTTTTTTTTTTTT
>JAQHUG010000235.1:2323437-2337985 GCA_028555095.1 Dicrostonyx torquatus | reverse complement strand
ACTAGCTCTTGTAGACCAGGCTGGTCTCGAACTCACAAAGATACGCCTGCCTCTGCCTCCCGAGTGCTGGGATTAAAGGCGTGCGCTACCACCACCCAGCCAAATCTTTTGTTATTAAAAATTTTTATGTGTGTAGGTGTTTTGCTTACATGTATGTCTGTGTACTACATGCATTCCTGGTGCCTGAGGAAGCCGGAAGAGGGTGTTAGATCACCTGGGACTGGACTTATAGATGGTTATGAGTTGCCATGTAGGTGCTGGCAATCCAACCTGGGTCCTCTACAAGAGCAGTCAGGTCTCTTGATCATGGAGCCATCTCTCTATTCCTCTAGTACACAGATCTTAACTCTTATATTAGTGAAAGTCTACACATGCCTTGTAACTATCTGTACAGTGTAGACCTTTCTTTGTTCCAAATGGTTCCCTGTGCTCCATCACAGACAGTCTCCTTTCTCTCCCCCAGGTAATCACCATTTGATTTCTACCACTGTGTATTGACTTCCTTGTTTTCTGATCCCCACTTCATATAAATGGTAGAGTGCAGTGCATGGGCTTTATATATTTTATACAAAATAATATATAAAACTTTATATATATATTATATATACATACATATATATTGCATAGATGTGACTCACCTTATTCTTTCCATCTCTTAACAGTATATTATTTTATTGCATAAGTTTATTGCAATTTACCTAGACTATTGAGGACATTTGGATAGCTTGTAACATTTGGTTATACCCTGAACATATATGTGTGTTTTTGTGGACGTCAGAACTGATCTGGGTGGGTATATATCCAAAAGTGAAATTGTTGGGTCATCTATTATAAATATATTTGGCCGTGATAGTGTTACTAGAGAATTTGGTGTGTCCCTTCTTGGTTACCAGATGATACTTGGAGATTGGGATTCTTAGTCATGTGAATATAAAATAAAATTAAGGATGGACTCAAACAGAAGCTCACGAGCAATCTTATTAGAGTTTAAAAGGAAAAAGCCCAGAGCAGGTACACTGTAAACTCCTGCTGCTTACGGGGCTGGAGAGCTGGCTCAGTGGTTAAGAGCCCTAGTTGCTCTTCCAGAGGACCCAGGTTCAATTCCCAGCACCCACATGGCTGCTCACAACTGTCTGTAACTCCAGTTCCAGGGGATCCAACATCCTCAAACATACATTCAGACAAACCACCAATGCACATGGAATAAAAATAAAGTTAAAAATAAATAAAAACCAAAAAAACTTACTTTAAAAAAAAACCTTCAACTGTTTCCCAGGGGAAGAGAGAAGAAGAGCCAGAGCCCTGGTAGTTAAAACAGGGTGGAGCTCAGCCAGTCAGCCATGAGGTGGGGGATGGGGTAGGGGGTGGGGTGGGGGTGGGGAGGCTCTATAGGAAGAGTACTATGGGTACTAGAGAAGATGCTCAGAACGGGGCAGTCTCGCTGGCCCTAGATGCTGCTTTTGGTTTCATATCCAAAACTCCATTTAATTCAAGATGATGAGAATTTGTGTCTTTCATTGCTGTCAGAACATGGGCCTGATCCCACAGAATTTCATGAGTGGGCCCCAGATATTAGACCCTGAGCTATTTACGCTGTTGGGGTTTGGTTTTGCTATGATCCAGCTGCTACTGTTTCCTGGTTCTAACATGTCGGTATAAGAAATTATGTAAGTTGATTTTGATTTTACAGGAGCCCATAGTTAAGAGACTTTGGATTTTTTTTGTTTGTGTTTGTTTTGTTTTGTTTTTCGACACAGGGTTTCTCTGTAGCTTTGGAGCCTGTCCTGGAACTTGCTCTGTAGACTAGGCTGGCCTTGAGCTCACAGAGATCCACCTGCCTCTGCCTCCTGAGTGCTGGGTGGGATTAAAGGCATGCACCACTACCTCCCGGCTGAGACTTTGAATTTTTAAAGTGAACATGAACTTTTGAAGTTGTTGGAATTTTAAAAAGAGTGTGGGACTTTTAAAAGCTGAACCATGTTTTATATTGTGACGGCATGCCACCTTGGGAACAAACAAGAAAGGAAAGGTTATGGTTTACTAATGATGTGGTTGTGTGTCAAGGCTGGCAAGGGGTAAATTGTGCTGTTAGTTTTTGTGAACTTGACACAAGGTTAGCTATATCTGGAAAGAGGGAATGTTAACTGAGTAATTGCCTCCCTCAGATTAGCCTATGTGCATGCCTGTAGGGGCATTTTCTTGATTAATGATTGATGTGGACGGACACAGCACACTGTGGGTGATGCCACACCTGAGCTAGTGGCCCTGGGTTCTATAAGAAAGCAAGCTGAACAAGCCATGGGAAGCAGATCAACAAGCAGCCTCTCCTCCATTATCTTAGCTTCAATTCCTGCCTCCAGTTCCTGCCCTGACTCCCTCAGTGATGGAGTGTGGTGGGAAATATAAGCCAAATACATGCCCCCAGGTTGGTTTCGGTCAGTGTTTTTTTAATCGCAGCAATAAGACCATGTCTATCTTATAAGACCATATTTGTCTATCTCTTCTTGCAGTTCTGGGGATAGACCCCAGGACCATTCTAGGTAAGTGCCCTACCATTGAGCCCCTCTAGTGACTTTCAGGTGGAATTAATCATAGATGTAGAGATTGAAGTCATAATAACCCCATGGTGTCTTTAAGGTGTCTGAACATTAATGGTGATTTATCTATTTAATAGACGTACACAAAAGAATGGGCTGATATTCTAAACCACAAGAGCAGGCACGTGGAGGAAGCCGTGAAAGAGCTTATATTAATATTTGAGCAAATCTACGAAGTTAAATATACCAGGAAACCAGCTAAACATGTGCCAGGTAATTCCACTAGGAAATGTTTGAGTCCCATGAGCTGTGGCTAGGTCCCCCCACGGGTACCTCCTGCTAGGGAGAGAGCAAGGCTTCAGCTTCCCTCAGGGAGACCAGATGTCCAGGATAACCCACACTGTTGGCACAAACAGCTTAGACCCCATGAGCTCCTGGTAGCACTTAGGGAATAGTGGGGTCCTTGAAATCCTAGTTTTACGATGCCAGCCATTAGCCAGCCTTACTATAGAGCGACCACTCAGTCCTGGTATGTAGTTATTTCTCTCTCTCTCTCTCTCTCTCTCTCTCTCTCTCTCTGTGTGTTCTAATGTCACTTTGGCTATTTGTCTCGTTTTACTTTTTTTTAAACACCTAAGAGCAAAATCTTTAATTTTCTTGACTCTGAAAATTCCAATTTGACAAGACTGTGTTTTAAGATATCCTCCACTGCCGGGCGTTGGTGGCGCACGCCTTTAATCCCAGCACTCGGGAGGCAGAGGCAGGTGGATCTTTGTGAGTTCGAGACCAGCTGGGTCTACAAGAGCTAGTTCCAGCGCAGGCTCCAAAGCCACAGAGAAACCCTGTCTCGAAAAAACCAAAAAAAAAAAAAAAGATATCCTCCACTTACCCCAGCCCTTTCTGCAGAATCAGCTGCGTGTTCCCACTTAGGAATGCCTCGGGGTTCAGAGGAGAACTAAATGCTCTCTTAGGTCAGAGCAGTGGCAGCAAATACCACGCCATAGTGTGTGTTCCTCCCACCCTTGATTCAAGGACAGCCTGAGGAGCTTCATGTCCTTTTGTTTTTGAAGATTTCTTTACTTTTTATTTACATACATGTGTCTTGGTGAGTGTGAGCCATGTATGTGATGGCGTCGGATCCCCTGGAGCTGGAGTTATAGGCGATGGTGATGGTGATGGGAACTGAATTCAGGTCCTCTGGAACAGCAGCGGATTCTCCTGAGGGCAGAGCACTCTCTCAGCCCTGAGCTGTCTGTCTTAATTAAACTTCCAAATCTGTCCTCGTGTGCTGAGGTTGTCTGACTGGGGGTGAGAGATCTCCTCATCTTACCAAATAATTTGTGTGTGTATGCTTCCCGTTCTACAAGCGTTTTAGAGTTTCTAATTTTGCTGAAAGAACCCGGGGCCCCAATGATTCCGGTAATTCCATGTTCAGAAACCCAAGCCACAAGCTGTCGAATCGGAACCTTTTTCATGAGGGCTGCGTGACCTTAACTTCCCTATGGGGACTCTGCACTTTCTGCTTCTGGATTGTGGTTTAAGAGCCTGTTTTTAGGTTTGCTGAGATTGCTCTGTCATTGGGTAGATTTGCAATGGAAGATCGGTTTAGTTAAAACTTTTTTTTTTTTTTTTGAGCTCTATGTAAGAATTGCCTGGGCAGAAGTTTGTAGTTGATGGTTTGGCTCTTTAGTCTCAGAAGGTTTTGTCCTTGTCAGTCAGACACCCTGGTTGCCCAGTGTCCTCTGCTCAGGATTACAGTACAAGGCTGGTTTTTGTGAGTCAGGCCTCTGACTAGACTCGAGGTGTGCTGCCAATGCAATGCTGAAGGGCTCTGCCTAGCAGAGGTCAGAGGTCAGCTATGTTAGCTAAGTGCCAAGGCGCCTGAAGGGGAACAGGCGGTTTTTTTTTTGTTGTTTTTTTTTGTTTTTTTTTTCAGCGAGATGGAAACATTCCAGTCTGAGATCCCATTGAAGTGGTATTATAAGAAAGGAGGGGTGGAGGGAAGGAGCTCCAGACAGAGACTGAGTGACTGACTGGATGCACTAGGCCCATGAGTTTGTCTTTGTAATGAGTTCCCTGGTGTTCTCTATAAGGGGTGAGGCCGCTCGAGAGCAATGCCTGGAGACATCTTTTGATTGATACACAGTGCCGGTATCACGTGCCAACAAGCAACTGTGCTCGCTGAGCCACCTCACCAGCCCACACCTGGGATTTAAAAAAAATTTTAATTTTAATTTTTCTTTTTGGTAGCATCGCTTAGTGGCCCAGAATTGATCAATATGGCCAGGTCAGCTGGCCAGTAAGCCCCAGGTATCCCCCTTTCTGTGTCTCTCAGTATTGGGCTTGCAAGCATATCACCATTCTCAGCTTTTCATGTGGATGCACAAACAGACTCAGATCCTCCCCACTGTTTTGTTTTGTTGTTGGTTCCCTCCCTCTGAATTCTAAATACAAAGATGTAGTATATTGATGGAATATATTTTTAGTTGAATAATGCGTCTTTTGAGATGGCTATTTTAAATTGAATTCTTGGTAGAAGGAATATACAAGAAACCTTAAATAACATTTTTTCTGAGAACTTTTTTTTTTTAAATAAACGTCTTTTTTAAAATTTATTTTTATTTATTTATTTATTTTGTTTTTTCGAGACAGGGTTTCTCTGTGGCTTTGGAGCCTGTCCTGGAACTAGCTCTTGTAGACCAGGCTGGCCTCGAACTCACAGAGATGAGCCTGTCTCTGCCTCCCGAGTGCTGGGATTAAAGGCATGCGCCACCACCACCTAGCTTGAGAACTTTTTTAAAATAAAATTTAAAAAGGAGCTTCTTGGGCAGTTAAGAGCACTGGCTGCTCTTACAGAGGAGCCAGGTCTCGTTCCCAGGACCCACACTGCAGCTCACAATGGTCTGTAAATCCAGTTCCAGGGTTTCAGCACCCCCTTCTGGCATCCGCAGGTACTGTGCACATACAGTGCATGTACAATTCCACAGGCAAACCACCTATACACATAAAATAAAAATGAAGAATAAAGCCAAAGAAAAGAGCTTCCATATAAGGAATAAGGCTTGATCACTTAGGATAAGCGCAACCCTAGACATTCAAGTGTTACTTTTTTTTTTTTTGTCTTCTATCCAGAGCAAAAGAAGCATGTTGTTTTTGGAAGTGAGACAGAAGAGGGCGATAGCCTTGACTATGACCCTGAGGTAAAGGAAGTTGACACCAATGACAAAGAAGATGAATTTAAAAAGGTATTTATTGTGGGGTTTGTGGGCTAGTGAGTCAGTGAGAGAGACTGTGTATCCTCTCTGCCCATCCCCCATACCAGGCATTGAGAAACCTCACACTCCAGTTTTGGTATGCGTTATCGAATATTGAGCAAGCCTGGATTTTTCAAACACACTGTTTTTCTTTCTTTCCTTGCAATTCTGCCTTTGGGTCTGCCCTCACGTGGCTTGCTAGGCTGTTTCTGCAAGCACTCTTTCTTCATGCATTAACAAATATGTGTAAGCAATGTAGGGTTGAATTTATTTCTCCGGTGTCACTGAAATTGCATGGCTTATTCTTTCTCACGTGTCACTTTCAATATTGAGCCGTTGCTTTGGGGACATTAGGAGTCCATTTCTGGGATTAAATGTAACATGATTTCTTATTACAGGAATGTAAGGAGGTCTATGCTTTCTTCTCTCATCAATTACTGGACAGTCTACAAAAAGCGACGCGCTTATCTTTGGACACAATGAAACGGAGAATATTTGTTGGAAGGCAAGTTGAAAATGTGCTAAATATGTCTGATAAACTGCCTGTAACAATGTAACTGATAGTATATATACATACATTATTATTAACATACGTGTATTATTATTAGCATACGTATATTATTATTAATGCCATGGACAGACAGACATCAGCATGGAGGGCTGTTCAGGCTCCAGCACCAAAGACAGCATGTAAGGGACTCGGTAGAAATCAAGACCCATATGGCAGAAGGGTGGTGGGGTGGGGGAGTCGAGGAGTGTGGGTGGGTATGGGGTGGGTGGGTGTCGGGTAGATGGGGTGGGCAGGTGTTTCTTCTGAGAGGTCTCTGAGGATGGGCACCGTTTCCCAGCCTGAGTCTGCAGCCAGCAGGAGGCAGGGAAGCCTGTGGGGAACAGGCTGTGTGGCTCCCCTCTTGATGCTTTGGTTTCTGGAACAGCGTGGAGAATGGTGCGGTGCTTCTCTGATGCGCTCTTGTAAGTGGGGAGCTTTTCCTGGCTCTCAGATTGCTCCCTTTGTATCCTGGCCCCTCGTGTTTCACTGGGTCTCACAGGGAGACTGAGTTAGTGCACTTCGTTTGCTTGTTCTCTCTTCGCTGAAAGAATGGCCACTGAGTGATTAAAAAGAGCTCTCTGTGTGCTTTGGGGCTTTCTCTTTGTGTCTTTATCTTCCTTTTGGTCCCCACTCCCCTCTGGTGCTCCCACACAGATGGGTGTTTTTGTCCCAGTGACAGCATTTCTTGCATTCAGAAGGAGAAAGAGAAAGGGAAGTCTGCATTTTTCAAATAATCTTGTCTAGAAGAGCAATGGGTGTTGAGACCGAGGCCGCTTGTCAGACTAATTCTCACTCTGTCTGTGGGCCCGTGTGTCTGTCTATCCACGAGTGACATTGTTTAAAAAGCAGTTTCTGGAAGGCTTTGACTGCGAAACAAGGTAATAACAAATTGAAGAGACAAGTGGAAAGAAAACAGTTGTTAATAAACCGTTCTGCAGAAAGGGGCGCCAGCATAGTGAAAAGGCAAAAATGGGCTGGCGTGCTGATTTGGCCCAAGATGATGGTTTTTAAAGCCCCCTGATTGTAAAGTTTCCGGCCCTTTCTCCCTACAGGCCAGGACTTGTCCCTGTTCCAAATGGACCATCCCTTTGTTCAGGACGTCGAACCTTAGCTTAGGAACAGTTTTTGGCTTGGGACTGCCCCTTTTCTGAGGGCGGGCTCTGTTACAGAATACCTGCAACTGTCCAGCTCTCCCGCTGCCAGCTGGAGGAGGGGCCTAGAGCCTCCGGGTTCCCTGCAGCTGGGAAGAACTTCAACTTACCTCATACTGAAAATGGGCCATCACAGTCTATTTTTCCCATCTCTAATCATGTAGGAGTATCTTTTAAAAAGTGCATAAGCCTGGGCCGGGCGGTGGTGGTGCACGCCTTTAATCCCAGCACTTGGGAGGCAGAGGCAGGTGGATCTCTGTGAGTTCGAGACCAGCCTGGTCTACAAGAGTGAGTTCCAGCGCAGGCTCCAAAGCTACAGAGAAACCCTGTCTTGAAAAACAAAAAACAAAAACAAGCAAACAAACAAACAAACAAAAAAGTGCATAAGCCTGGGTCTGGTGGCACAAACTCATAATGCCAGGTACTTAGGAAGTTAAGACAGGAGAATCACGGGTTCAAGGGCAGCCCTGGGGGCAACTTAGTGAAAGCCTGCCTCAAAGGAAAAAAAAAAAAAATGAAGCTCTGTAGTAGAGTATTTTCGTAGTATACGCAAAGGTCTCATTTTAACCCCAGAAATATAAAAAGAAATCATAAATAAATAACAGAACGTAACATAATGTAACATAACATAGAGTATGGCTTTTGTTGGTGATAGACTCCATTGTTACAAGCAGCAGCAGCAGACAGATTCAACAGTTGAAGGGAGAGTTATTGAGGGTGAGGAGACACACACACACAGCAGACACAGAGAAAATGACCTCTGTAAAACGGGGGGCTCAGAAAGTGACAGAATCAGTCTTCTCCTGAGGGTTAGGGGTTTTAAAACCTTCGAAGGCTTTTCCTCCCCTGCTTGAGGGCCAGTCAGTTTGAAGACAGATAGGCCCAGAACTGTAGTGTGACATGTCCCATCCAGCCTCAGCATTGTTAGGCCAGTCCGTCAGCAACTGGCTTACTGGTGGGAGACAAAAGCCTACAAGGCCTTTCTTCCAAGCTGCCAGGCTTTTGTCTGAAGTCAGGAGGGTGAGGAAGACTCCGGCCATCTTGGAAATTTGCCAGCTTTATTGTCTAGCCATGGCCCCTCTCCCTATCTGTGTGCCTATCAGGGAGTCAGTCTGTCCTAGTCTCTCAGAAGAATGCCATTTCATGACATTGTATGATGAGTCATTACCGAGAGAAAGCCAACACTCAAACCCTAGGAGATGTATGTGTAATTAATATTCTACTTCTGAGAATATCAAATTGACGGGTTTTTTTTTTTTTTTTTAGTTCTGTGCAGTTTGTGGTTCTATGATAGACAGCATTCTTTTGGTATAATTTGGTATTTTAAAAGTATCCTTTTATTGATTTCATCACAACTTCATGCATGTAAACAATGTTCATTGATTATATCTACTGCCCACCCCCTTCTTCCCCCCCTCCCCAGGAACTTCCAACACTCCCCCTTCCTGCCTTCATGTTCTCTTTCCTTTGTTGGTTACCTCGTGAGTCTTTTTGCTTTGTTTTGTTTTCTTGAGACAGGGTTTCTCTGTGTAGCTCTAGCTATCCTGGAACTCACTCTGTAGACCAGGCTGGCCTTGAACTCACAGAAGTCCGCCTGCCTCTGCCTCCTGAGTGCTGGGATTAAAAGCATGAGCCACCACCGCCTGGCATAGCCCGTGAGTCTTGTCAGTGCTAACTGTGGGATGGTGACTGCTGTGGCTGGTTTGATCTTATGCAGGTCTGGTGCAGGGAGCTACAGGTGTGGAGCATTAATGTGTCATAGTCACCTGACGTCCAGGACATAGCACTTCCCAGCATCCCCCTACCACCCACCAGCTCTTAGATTCTTTCTGCCCCCTCTTCTTGATGTTCCCTGAACTTAGGTCTGGGAGTGGGTAGTGGCGTTTGCTTTTCCAGGATTAAAAATGGTTTTTATTTTTAGGATGGAAACATACAGTATTAGAAACAGAAAGCCAGGCTAACATTCACTATCTTGTTCATTTTAGCCACGGGCGGAAACGGTCAGAGGATATCATTTCCTTTATAAAAACTGAAGTGCACCTTGCAATTCCTAATGTGGTAAGTCTTATTTTTGATGATATTTGGTAATGTAGTTTAGAAACACAGTAGTAGGTGACACCAGCATTGCAAAAGTAAGTAAATAAAATTTAAAAAAAAATTCCGTATGAGAACTCAAATTTCACTTAGAGTAAGACCTTAGTTCTGTGTGTTTTTATTTTAATCTATTTTAAAAATTTATTTTTAATTTCTTTGTGTGTGTGTGTGTGTGTGTGTGTGTGTGTGTATGTGTACACTTGAGTGCAGTACCCATGGGGGCCAGAAGAGGGTGTCACATCCTCTGAAGCTGGACCTGAAGGTGGTTGTGAGCCACCCAGCATGGGTTCTGGGAACTGAGCTTGGGACCTATGAAAGAGGTACACTTTCTTAATCCCTGAGCCTGTAACTAGTCTTGAATAAAAATAAAAATATGTCACCACTTATATCTATTATTAAAACCTTTGAGCTGAGGTGTAGCTCAGGGGTAGAACATTTGCTTAGTGTATAGAGGGGCACTGGGTTTGATCCCTAGCAACCCACACATGCACACATACACCCTACTTCTAAATTAAATGGCTCATGCTGAGTTCCAAGCTGGTGTAGGCGTGAAGGTCTAGTCTGCCATCAATTAGCAAACAAGAATCACCCTACTGTTTTCTTTAGACATGAAAATAAACACCATAGCCGCCACAATCCCTGTCCCAAACCCAGCATCATGAGGCACCTCATTGAGTATCGTAGGGCGGAGTGAGAGGAACCTACATCGTGATGCTCCTGCGGTTCCCAGTGGCAGGCAGCTCAGCTGCTGACTGATGCCTGGGACTCCAAGCCACACAGGGTAGTCTGAGTGCCATCAGGAACAGCCGGTGACCCTCCTGACACCCCACCCCGCAGTCTGAGCTCCTTTGTAGCTGCCTCGACATTTCAAAGGATCGAAAGGAATCACAGTGCTCTAGCTTGTTCTGTGGTTTTAGTCCACGGATGTGGATTCCTTGACCTTTTGCCAGTGACGGTGGGTAAAACTGGGAAATCTCCAGGGTGCTGGCTGTCAGCAGCACCTCCTGATACAACTCTTAGCTAAAGCAGCCCGCCGTAGGCTCTGACTGCACATGGGGAGTTGGTGACTAGACTCAGGGGTGGCTTGGGGAGGGCTGTCCGTGCTGGTAGGATTGCACATAGGCTGCTGCTCCCCGCAGGTGATGGTTCCTAGCCTGGATGACATTCAGCAAGCCATCAACCGCATGATCCAGTTTACCCTGGAGGTCAGCCGAGGAGTGGCACACTGGGGCCAGCAGCAGGTCAGACGAATCAAGTCCATTCCCAACAACACCTCTCGCTCGGTCACGGACCAAAACCACCCAAGCGCAGGAAAAGTGCTGAAGAAGGAAGAGAGTACGGAAACTAAAACACCCGGGTAACCCAATGTGTGTGTGCCTGTGTGTGCAGGTGCTCACAGAGGCCACAAGAGGGTACCAGCTGCCCTGGAGCTGGACTTACAGGTGGTCGCCGCCTGATGTGGATGCTGAGAACAGAACTTGGGACCTCTGCAAGAGCAGCAATTGCTCTTAATCACTGAGCTATCTCCAGTCCCCACATATATGTGCACACACATATATATGCACACACATATATATTTATATTTATAATTATGATTGTAATATATGTATGATTGAACACACACACACAATCATTTCTTTCTAGTTTTGGCCCCAGGTGAACAAAGGTTTGTAGTTTTATCCCTGTTCTGTAGTAATTGTGGAAAGGCAAGGTGTGGAAAGGAACCTCAGCGCCGACTCCCCTTTCAGCATCCTGTGTGCTCTCATAACATACTGGGCCTTTCACAGCTGCGCGATGGGTAATAGCCCCAAACTGCTCACCAATGTCTCAAAACATGAAGGAATAAGCAGATGTGGTCTTAATGTTTTTATATCTGTGCACCCTACGTGTGTCTGGTAACCACTGAGATCAGAAAAGGGCAGAGCTTCCTGGGACTGGAGTTATAAACAGTCACAAGCCACCACGTGGATGCGAGGAAGGGAACCCAGCTTGTGGTCTTCTATACAGCTAAGTTCTCAGTCACACGAAGCGCTGAGCTACCGAGGCATGCCACGGCACCAGTCAGTTAGCCGATCAAGTTAGCCCAGCACCTTGTGTTTTATTTTGCATAAATCTAGTTCAGTAACAGAGAAAATGGAATCACAGGCAACTCGGTAAACACCATAGTTCCATCCAACCGAGCAGTTGTGTGGGAACACGGGCCCCCTAATCCCATGGTATGCCGTTGCAAGGGAGAAACTGGGAGCCTGAAATGTCACAAGAAGGCTCATGCTTTTTACTTGTCGAAGACTGCTTTTCTTTTTTTTCTTCCTTTAAAGTGCTGCACGGGCCAATCAAAAGCCAATACCCAGTCCTAGTGGCACACACCCATCATCCCAGCACTCAAGAGGGAGGTAGCTGTAAGAGGGTCAGAAGTCAAGGACCTCATCAGCTACATAGCAAGTACAAGACCAACCTAGGCTAGTACGAAGAAAGCCAGGGTAGGGTAGGAAGCAGTGAGATGGCTCAGCAAGTAGGTGCTTGCTGTCCAGCGTCCACATGGTGGAAGGAGAGAATTGACTCCCACAAGTCGACCACTGACCTCCATGGTATGGCGTACCTGAGAGCACGCACACACACACACACACACACACATACACACACACACACACACACACACACACACACACACACACACACACCAGGGGCTGGTGAGATGGCTCAGTGGGTAAAAGTGCTTGCCACCATGTTTGACAGCCTGATCTCTATTCTTGAGAACCACTTAGTGGAAAGAGAGAACTGACCTTCGATGCTGTCATCTTGACTTTCAAGTAAATAGTAAATTATATATGTAACCAACTCCCCCACACGCAAATGCGCACTTTTTTCTTTTTTTTTAGAAGACCCCCGTCCATATTACAGTTGATAGTATCTTCGAGCTAAACATAGATACTATCTCCATTGAAACATCTGCTTTCAGGGTCGTTCGAAGAAACCATCCCTGCTAGGAAACTGAAGAACTTTTATCCTGGGGTGGCAGAGCACAAAGACATCTCCAAGCTGGTCCTCCTCCTGTCTTCCTCCGTGAATTCTCTCCGGAAGGCGGCCAATGAGGCCCTGCAGGACTTTCAGAAGTACAAGACTCTGTGGACTGAGGACCGGGATGTGAAAGTCAAGGTGTGTTTCTACTGATTGTGGGTGTTTGTGTTTGTTTATCTCTGACCCTTAAGGTGTGTGTGTGTGTGTGTGTGTGTGTGTGTGTGTGTAGATGGGGTAGGGGTGAAATGAAGCTATTGGGGATAATGAGAGGACTCTGAACTCAGGGCAAGAACCCAGAAACGCCAAGCAACTAGCTATTCTCACAGTGATGCCCTGAGACAGTTGACAGCAGAGAGGCTCTGGCAGGACTAGGCAGCATATACCTGCTCCCTCATAAAGTCCCAATGACAAAGTGCATTTCACTCCAGAGTTCCCCTTGGGGAATGAATGAATTTATGTCCTCGTGGAGCATGAGTGACCCTAAAATAGCTGCACTGTGGGAGCAGTACCAGCCTGGGTGATCCCTTCCTCATGTACATGAAGCCCCCTTCCTTTAGGCCTTCCCATCACATGTTCTCTATGTCCCAAGAGACCCTCAACGTCATGGGCAGTTCAGGCAGACTTGCATCCAATTGGGTGGGAAGAGTAGCTGGATACTTGGTGAGGGTCCTGTGACCCTTCTGGCCCTCTCCTTTGAGGGAAGGTCAACAGTCAAGGAGCCCAGCTGTGAGGGTGTGTCACAGCCTGCTTCAGCTTGCACACAGAGGATAGCCATGCACGGTAGAGACACAGCGAGGCTACTGAACCCAGACTAGCCAGTCCCAGTGTCCTGTGTCACTCCTTCATGCAGTCTTGTATCCTAGGGCCTACCAGGATAGCTTGTTCTTTTCCAAGCAAGCCATTGGCTCACAGCATGGACAAGTGTACAAAGTGTGTAGCTGCTGTTAGGACTCTCCCCAGGACGAGGGGAAGGCAATATGGCATAGGGAGTATCCATGTGCACATGTATGACTGGATTGCTCTGTGACTTGGGCCACCCAGTCAGGATGTATGTTGCCATGTCAGGGAGCAGAGAGCTGAACTATAAAGGAACTAAGGTAGGGTATATAACGCTCCCTGCTGTGCTCAGGAGTGCCTTTGGGTGTGAATCCACTGAACCAGTTCACTTGGCTCAAACGAACACTGCTTCCTTGCAGAGAGCCTTAGGGTTCCATGTCGCTGTAGGGAATCCTGCTATAGAGAGAGCGCAATTCTCCCACTTAACTGTTAAAAGTGTGTGTGTTACTATCGAGGAAGTTCTAACTGTTGCCTTACCCGACAGGAGTTTTTAGCCAACAACCCGTCTCTGACTGAAATCAGATCGGAAATTCTCCACTACGCCACGTTTGAACAGGAGATTGACGAGCTGAAGCCCATTATCGTTGTAGGAGCCCTTGAATTGCACACGGGTAATGTCAGTAGTGTTACTGGCAGGTCAGGGGACACTGAGACGGATTGTTGGGAGTAAGGAGTTATTAACGCCATGGACAGACAGACAACAGCAATGGTGGAGCCTTGGAGGAGGGAATCAGAGCCCTTGGTTCTCTATATTTAGCTCTCTGAAGGGGGAGGTTTCATAGCACAGGCCACAGCCAGGCTCTCTGATTCCAAGGCAGGAGATAGGGAAAGGGTGGGGAACGGGGCGCATGGCTGTCGGTAGCTGCTTTGACACAAACCCACCTCTGTAGGTGAGAAACCTGGGCACCTGGAAATCTGGTAGCTAGGGACTCACAAATGATGTTTTGGTGGCATCTGTAAGGGGGCGGGGCTGTTACAGGAGGTGTGGCCAGACTGGAGTCTAAGAGTTATACAAAGTAGTATCTTATTTTTACAAGGCAAAGATATTTTGCTTTGAATGGAAGAGACATCATGAAATGGTGTTTGACTCAGCAAGCAACTTTGGTA
>JAQHUG010000235.1:2311575-2322823 GCA_028555095.1 Dicrostonyx torquatus | reverse complement strand
GAGATGGCTCACTGGTTAAGAGGATATATTAATCTTGCTGGGGACCCAAGTTTGGTTCCCAAGGACCCACGTCAGATGGCTTACCATTGTCTGTAACTCCAAATCCATAGGATCCAATGCTCTCTTCTGGCCTTTGTGGGAATGACTCTCATGTGCACCCGCCCCCTGCCCCCATACACATATGCATAATTTTAAAATAAGAAATCTTTTTAAAAAAACTAAAACAAAAAATGTAAACCACAAAACACAGGATACACTGGACCTTCAGAATGGACTAGGGTCAGGGGACAGTGTAGGAGGCCAAGGGTGCACTTTGTCTCTGCTCCTCCTGCCTTCTTCCAGATGACTCTCAACTCCCCCTCCATCCCTATCCCAACAAAAGGACTCTTCAGATTGGTTCTTATAGGACTGCATTGAGCTGGGATGGTCAGTTAGGGCAGAGTCATGTTGTCTAAATATTCTAACTACGTGCGTGAGACAGGAGTAGAACAGAAGGCGAGCTGGGGCCATGGTTTGCTGGGAGAATCAGTAGATTTCATTCCCCTGAAAGGGGCTTCCCGAGAGGGAATAAGAGGGAATAATCGGGGCCTGATGGTAGCGTGGAGGGTGTCCAGAAAAGAGCATGGCTTACCCAGCAGCACTATCATTTAGAGACTCCTGCACAGACTGGCACATCCTTTTCCTGCTGCCAGATTCATAGAAGTGCTCTTTGAAATCTAGTGACTTTCCAACACTCTAGCAGACTAGGCACGCTTCAAGTGACCAGTAGCCACCCGTGGTCGGTGAATACTGAATGGGGCAGGACGGCTGAGGTGCTGAAATCCACAGCACACACAGCAAACCACTTCAGAGTTCTGTTTTCATCTTTCTTGTCCTCACCAGAGCCAATGAAGTTAGCCTTGTCAATCGAGGCCAAGGCCTGGAAGATGCTGCTCTGTCGCTATCTGAATGAAGAATATAAAAAGAAAATGTCAGACATGATAACATTTATCAACGAGTACTTGAAAAAGTTGTCCAGGCCCATCCGTGACTTGGACGATGTCAGATTCGCCATGGAAGCTCTGTCCTGTATTCGGGACAATGAAATTCAAATGGACATGACTTTGGGGCCCATTGAAGTAAGAAATGGTTGTATCTTGCTTTCTCCAAGTGCCTTTTAAAAACAGAAGCAGGCTTTAAAAGAGAGATTCTGTAATACATTTCTTCATTTAGTAGATGGGATAGTCTTTTCTGGTATTGCTATCTTTGGGGAAATTCTAACGACTTCAACACCAACCATTTACAGAGGAATATTAGCATGCTTTATTGGGTTAGACAATGTTCGGTGTTTGATAGCGACACCAACATGTTATGGGAAGGTATTGACCGCACCCTCTCGTATTAATTCTGCTTTGTTAGGTAAGTTATCCAAATAGCTTTAGCTTCATAGAAACCAGTTGTAGGTCTTGCTTTATACGCACACACAAGCCATTGGCGGGAGAACAGCAAGAGCCCGTGTAGACTCAGTGCTCCCCTGCTGGAGCTCAGAAGAACAAAAGGGAATGTTAGGAAAAGCCTTATATTCTTTTCCCATTACAGCAATGGTGAATTACCAGACTGTAATGGCTTCTAGGCGTACCCATTTATGACCTTGGTCCTAGCGCTTGTTGGGGATGTCATGGTTTCAGCTGTCACACGCATTTTATGGCTAACGGTGTTTAGAATATATAGTCCTTTTGGCTTTTAGTGATGATAAGAACCACTCTAGCTTCCCACTTGTTATGTTCCCCTCAGACAGCGTGCTCCCATGCAGCTTCCAGTGTGGGGGGAATTGGTCCTCGCACCGCCTCCTTGTGGTGCCCGTGTTAGTTAGCGTGTTACCACTCCGTTGCTGTGGTAACACACCAGGACCAAAAGTGACCGTGGAAGAGTGAATCTGGGTGTTCCAGAGGGATGAGACTCCGTGATGGCGGGGAAGCATGGCAGCAAGCAGCAGGTGTGGTGGCAGGAGCCGCCAGTGCGAGTTCTCATCTTCAAACATAAGCAGGGAGAGCTTTAAGCTCTCAGATCCCTCCCCAACGGACATGCTTCCTCCAGCAAGACTCTGTGCTCTAAACTTCCCTAAAGAGTGACACCAGCAGGGACCAGGTATTTTAATACCTGAGCCCGGGGCGGCCATTTCTCACTTACACCACCCGAGTACCCAGTGCTTGCCGCTACTGTATGCTTTCTGAGCTCTCTTTGGTAACTAATGGTTCACGTTTTTGCTACCTTAAAGATCTTAGTATTTGGGAATTTGGGATGCTGATGTCCACCTATCCCTCACTTTTTTAATAAACTGTCATACACTTAGCTACTTCAGCCAACATTCTTTGGCAAATCCGACTGCTAATCCATCCCGTGGCCCCTTCTAGTCTCCGCTCTCCTGAGTCGTCACACAGGTCATTGCTCTCCACTCCTTATACAGTTAACCCCCATCTATATGTATGGGACACTGTCCCACAGATGTCCCCAAGACCAAAGAGAATAATGGCAGGAAACAGCTCTGAGGATATTGTCTAAGATTGAGGTTCTCATGGTGGTCTGCCTCCATCTCCACCGGAATGACCTAGGCAATAGTGGGTGTTTCCGAGCCTGCAATTCTGAGTCAGTCAGCACCGTGGATGCTGGTGAGACCCGAAAGCCATCTCCACGGTGTTGGTTTTGGAAACCATGCTAGTGGAATTCCCCATCCTCCAGGAAGATGCAGCGTTTGTAGAATGTAGCCAAGGCTTCTGGCACGTTCTTCCTCTGAGCTGTTTCTGAACTCTGCTGCAGGAAGCCTATGGCATTTTAAACAGATTTGAAGTTGAAGTCACCAAAGAAGAGTCCGAGGGCGTTGACACCTTGAGATATTCATTCAACAAATTGCAGAGCAAAGCGGTAAGTGCACCCTTAATCCTGTCTTCCCATTAAGCCGTGGCTTCCAGGAAAATACATTTTGGACTTTTAAAAACTATCAGTTATAATAATTTTATGGATATATAACTTGCTTGCTAAAAAGACTGGCCATTTTGAAATAGGCAATTCAGCAGTTTTTTTATTTTTAATTTTTAGTATAGACACAAAATTGTATAAAAAAACCTTCACGACCTCTTACAAGAGCATATTCATTATCCCCCAAAGAAACCCTGTGCCTGTTAGCAGGCTTTCTCGTTCTCTGCCTCACCCCGGCCCTGGAGCACTTTCCAGGCCCGTGGATTTATCTTGTCTGAATATTTAATGCAGATGGAATCAAGGGCTCTGTGAGGAATCTTTAACTCAGCTTCAGGGCTCATCCATGGCACCCCAGGCACTTCATTTTTTTTTTCAATTGCTAATGATGCTAAGCACCCATTCCCGTGACCGTTTTATTGGCCGTTTGTATGTCACCAGAGATGCGTGTATGGAAAGCTGCTGCTTGTTCTTTTTGTTAAAATTGAATTTTCTTATTGTCAGGTTTTATGAGTTTTTAATTTATTCTGGATTCCTTATCTCATATATGACTTGTAAATATTTCCTTCCTTCTTTTGTGGATAGTCTTTCTATTTTATTGATTGGTTGATTGGTGATGCCCACAACAATCACACTCAGGCCTTCACCTATGCTCCGTGGAGTTCTGTCGCGGAGCTGTATCCCCGGCTCTACTCACTTCACCACCTTCTTGGTGGCAACTTTTGAAGTGTTTTTTTTTTTTAAATTTTAATTAAAGCCTAATCAATTGTGTTTTTTCTTTTGTTGTTCGTGCTTTCATATCATACACAGAAAACCACTGGACAACCCAGTTATGTAGAATCACATCTATGTCTTCTTAGTTTCATAGTTTTAGTCTTTACAGTTAGGCCATGGATGCATTTTGGGTTAATTCTAATCTGTGGTGTAGCAGTCCTCTTAAGTCACAAAGCCGAGAGAGCTGGGTGTCCTGCAAGTGAGTCTGGGTTGTTAGGGAATGTCTTGACAAGTGAGCAAAACCACCTTTATCTCCACCGTCTACGGCACATGGACTTGCTAGAGAGGAATTACAGCCTTAACTTTCAATACATCACTCAGACCCTCGTGTTGGCTATTTTTTTGTTGTTGTTGTTGTTGATTGTAGGTTTCCGTGCAAGATGAACTGGTTGAAGTGCAACCCAAGTTTAAAAGCAACCTGCTGGAGTCGGTGGAAATTTTCCGTGAGGACGTTAACAACTTCACAGAAGCCTATGAGATGGTAACTTAAATGCGGGGCACTGCGTGTCACAGTGTCTACGGTACGGGTTTCTGCGACATTAAAAGGAACGCATCTCAGAAGCAGGCAGACTGCATGTTAATGACCCAACATTTACCACGACCTCTAAAGGGAATGGCTATCCCTCTGAATGTGTGTTACAGAGAAAGAAAGCAGAGTGGACTGTTAAAATAAGCAGCGATCTAGAAGGGTGTGGAAGGAGTGGAGGGCCAGGTTGTATGCTCCCTAGGGAAAGAGTTCTCTCACGGAATTTCTGCTAGAGGGCTGGGGAGATGGCTCAGCAGTTATGCTCGCTGCTCTTGCCGAGGATGGAGTTAGACCCCAGCACCCAGTTGTTAAGAGTGCTTGCTGCTCAGACAGGAGGAGTGGAGTCTGGATACAAGCACCCATGCTGGGCAGCTCACAATGCCCATAATCCAGCTACAAGGGATCTGATGCCCTCTTGTGGCCTCTGCGGGTACCTGCACTCATGTGTCATGTGTGCATATTCCCCCTCTACACACACACACACACACACACACACACACACACACACACACATACATTCACACACACATTTAAAAACAATTTAAATCTTTCTAAAAAACTAAAGTTCCTTCTAGCTAGAACCAGTAAACTGACACATATATTGACCAGGAGTAAGCATAGGGATGATATTATTTCTTACAGGAAGGACCCATGGTGCCAAATATTCCACCCCAAGAAGCTAGCAACAGGCTGCAGATATTCCAGGTAAAAAAAGTTTCCTCTGTCACATTGACAGGGCACTATTTTTATATGTCATTTTGAAGAAATTTTATGTTTTAGTCTATAATAGAAAAATCCATGTTAAAAATACATGCAAATTTTAGTTGCACTCTAATCGTGTGTGTGTGTGCGTGCGCGCATGCACGCATTTCCATGTGCATGTATATACATGTATGCACCCGTGTGTGCGGGCACATGTGCACACATATTTGGAGGTCTGAGGACAGTCTTGGTGTCATTCCCTGTCATCATTGACCTTTTTTTTTTCTTTTCTTTTCTTTTCCTTTCCTTTTCATTCCTTTTTAAGACAGTGGCCTGGAATTCCCCAGATAGTCTAGGCTGTCCACCAAGCCCAGGCCTCTATCCCCCCCAGTGCTGGGATTACTGGTTTTGGTTGCTATACCCAGCTTTGCACTCTAATCTTCTACACGGTGTCATCTGTCTATCCCTTCTTTCCATCCCTCCCTCCAGTCTATACACAGCATCTCAGTATTGTTAGAGATTGATGCCTTGACTGTGAACTTCATACTTTGTCCTATTTCTTAGCATCTCTTTTGATATATGAAGTGAGGAAGATGGGTAGTACAATATATTTTATCAGCTTAAGAGTTTAAATATTGAGTAGTCATTTTCCCGCCTAGCTTTTATTCTCAGCATCAGTCTTTTATCTACATACTTGAAAACTCCTGTGGTCCAGACTGTATAATATTCCTTGGGTCAGACCAACCATTCATCATCTTTTTATGTACTCAAGTTGCTGAGAACATCCTGAGAAAAATAACATATCCATTTGGATGTTTTCTAGATTCATGGAGTACTCAGTGGATTTGTCCCCTACGAGCCCTAAGGAAGTCTGTTCTCGGTTTATGTTCCCCCCTTTTACAAACCCTAGTTCCTACAGTATGTTCCTATAAAAAATTTTTATATTTCCTGTCCCTCCTGCACTCTCAGTCATTGAAGGGGGATGATGGCAGGAGAGATGGAGGGAGAGATGACTCAGTAGTTAAGAGCATTTGCTGCTCTTGCAGGGACCTGGATTTGGTTCCTAACACTCATACAGTGACTCGAAACCATCTGTAATTTCAGTTTCAGGGTTCCAGGCTTCTTCTGGTCACTTTAGGCACTGCACACATACAGTGGACATATGTGCATGCAGACAAGCACTCATACATATAAAATAAAAATAAACAAATCCAAGATTCACTTAGAAGTGGTTGTTTTCACTAAGCTGCTGGAATCTGACAAGAACACAGCAAGCTAGAGGACAGGGGTCTGAAGCCACGCTGCGAGTGCCGTGACCTAGTTACAGAAACCTGAAATTCGGCCATAGGTCTATGGGGTTTCCCAGCCCAGATGGGAACTACTGGGGCAAGCAGAGAAGGCCTTCCAGAAGAAGAGGCATCTCAGATATATTGTGGAGGAATAATTACAGTTAGGCAGAGGAAGGAGAATTCACCGTTTATGTATAGACAGGTCTTGACTAACAAATCAAGGGGAAAATTATGGACTTTCTCAAAAAAACAAGAGGTGAAATACTCATAGAAAGAGGAGGAAAACAATTGCCCCCTGCCCCGTTTTCAGACTCAACATTGAGAGGGAAGCGGGGGCATTTAGGGAGTTGTTCACTCTGTGGAGAACGGACTTCTGTGGTGTGCTTAGATTGTACCAGGTGGGTCACTACTGTTGTATCCATGCTTTGATCATGGTTCATATTTTAACAGTCACATATATGCTATTCAATTTTTAATTAAAAATTTAAAAATATGAGGGTGCTTGAGAGATGGCTCAGAAGTTAGGTTTTTTTTTTTTTTTTTTATACTCTCACAGAGGGCCTGAGTTTGGTTCCTAGCATCTTCCTGGTGACTCACAACCACCTGTAACACCAGCTCTGGGGGAATCTGACACCGTCATCTAGCTTCCACAGGCCTGCCCCCCCCCTCTCTCACACACACACACACACACACACACACACACACACACAAATACACATGCGCAGGAAGGAAAAGATGTGTTTATCCTTGGTGTTCCAATTGAACATTTTGCCTTACAGGCCCTATCGCATACGGAGAAAGCAGGCTGGCCCTGTTGTGTTATGCGGTGCTTTCCTCATTTTTGAGTCCAGTGGGAGAGAGAGGTTGCTAGTCTAACGTAGTGAAAAAGCCTGAATTACAGATTTTTTTAAAATACCATTTTATTACTCTCAAATGAGCAGACAGGGATTTGAAATACAGCATTTCTGGAGACCACTTAGTTCATTAAAGACTGAATTTAATGTAAAATAGATGTGTGTAGAATGCTTGACAGCGGCTTTCCCAAGCGCTCAGCCTTCCTCTGGTGACTTGGGTCAGAATCAATTTGCTCCACAAAACCTTTCACATGTATTGCTCTTTCTCTCAATTATAATAAATGATACTTTAATGGGATTTCAATTAATTCTATGCCAGTAAAACTTTAAAATCTTTGTTATAGGCCAATTTTGATGATCTATGGAGGAAATTTGTTACCTACTCATCTGGGGAACAACTTTTTGGATTACCAGTGACTGACTATGAGGTTCTACATAAAATCAGGTGGGTTCTGCCAATGTGTGATTATCCCATGTAAATCACTAGGTGCAGATGTAGAAAACATGGCCTTCAATGTTCCCCTGATGCCTGATACATCTGACTTGCTAGATGCCTGCATAGCCTCTATGATGGCTCGTGTCAGCTTGATGATCTAGAACCACGTGGGAGATGGACCCCACCAGGCCATGCCCACGGCGGATTGTCTGGCTAACTGAAGTGAGAAGACCCTCCCACTCCGGGTGGCGTCAGTCCCTAGGCTGGGATCCTACACTGTATATAAGGGGGAAGGCAGAAGTCGTCACTTTGTTCTTCTTGACCGTGCATCCCCTGGGACCAACTCCCTCAACTTCCTCTCTCTGAAGGACCAGAACCTCAGTCCCCTTCCTTCCTGGAGGTTCTTTTCCCAGAGTATCTAATCAACAGAAAAGTCAAAGCCATATGCAAAAGAACGTTTCTGGAGAAGGTGGAGAGTCCATTTCAGTAATTCTGATCTCACATAAACTTAAGACTTACTTTCTCTTTTTTACTAATTTTGTGCAGTATTAGTGAATCAGAAGTACTGCGATTTTGACCCCAGTGCTTTTGATTTCCCTTCTGACTGCGTTTATGTCAAGGGTACTCTGCCTCGTGGTGTAGACCTAGATGGTATTGAAATTAGTGGTTAAATAACTTGCTTGATTTTAAGCAATGTATCTAGGATTTAAACAAGATATAGTTAATAGAATCTTTTCTCAGAAGCAGCATAAAGGCTGGGGCATGGCTCAGGGTAGAGCACTGGCTTAGCATGTGTGAGGCCCTGGGTTTGATCCCCAGCACTGGAAGTGGGTGGGGCATTACAACCATGTTTTTAGAAGAGAGATGAGTGTTCAGCCATTTAGGGTAGATGGTTTTTCCTTCTAAAGCACCAACCTCTGAGGGTAACCCGTTCACCAGTTATGTAAGAGCCGCAGGTGTCTGGTTCTCATCCATGGCTCATTGAATTAGGCTATCTAATGTAGGGTTCTAGAAAATCTTCACTTTTACACGATCACTGAGTAATTCTTACTTACTCTTCGTGTGAGACCCTATACGACAATGTCCAGTATAGCAGGGCATGTAGCCATCTGACTCATGGACTTTTTTTTTTTTTTTTTCTGAGACAGGGTTTCTTTGTGTAACAGCCCTGGCTACCCTATAACTCATTCTGTAGACCAGGCTGGCCTCAAACTCACAGAGATCTGTGCCTGCCTCTGCCTCTTAAGAGCTGGGATTAAAGGCGGGCTCCACTTGGCCTAGCACATGGATCATTTTTTTATAATGAAATTTTATTTTATTTAAAATGTAAATCACATTTATTTATTTTTAAGTGTGTGTGTGTGTGTGTGTGTGTGTGTGTGCGCGCGCGCGCGCGCGCCACAGCATGTGTGTCCAGATCAGAGGACAACTTACATGAGTTGATTATATCTTTCCACCATGTGGGACCCATGAACCCAGGGTTCAAATTCAGGCTTGGCTAGAGATAGGTACCTCTATCTGCTGAGCCATATTGCTGGCCCCTGAAATCTATCATTCCTCACAAATTATTGAGTTTAATGAACTCATGTACATTGTCACTTTGTTTCTATGCTGTTTTGGAAAGGCACTGAGTAATTCTGAATTCTCGGCTATGGTAAGTACGAGCTACGCAAGTGGAAGACAGAAAGAGTGTCTTCGGAGCTCTCTTCTCATGTTCTGCTGAAACACAGCCTGCCACCTGAGGGTGTCAGAGCAGTGATCTTCCACTGTGATGTCGCCCTGTGGAAAACATAGACGTTCTTCTCTCCCCCTCCTGTTTTATACGCGTCTCTGGGAATAACCTCCAAGGGACAGCGCAGTCTTTCTTAGGGTCATAGAAAAGAACGATGATTTAAAAACTTGAAAAATAGGATAACTAAAGCTGGGTGTGAGGACGCACACTTTTAATCCCAGCACTCAGGAGGCAGAGACAGAGGGATCTCCGTGAGTTCAAGGCCAGCGTGGTCTACAGAGCAAATTCCAGGCCAGCCAGAGCTACAAAGTGAGACCCTATCTCCAAAACACAAACAAAACAATGAGAGCAACAAACGAGGAAGCTAACATTGTAGCGTGTGTCTCAGAGTTAGAAAGAGTCCAGATTCGTCCTTTGCAGAATAATGAAAGCATCTGTTCATGCTGAGTGGATTGTATGGGCCTTGACCTTAGCAAAGGCTTTGTATTGGAAGGCACTGCTGCTGTGTGCATCTTGCGTTGAGAGACGTTACACACGTGATTATTTTATTCCTCAGGAAAGAACTCAACTTGCTTCAGAAGCTGTATGGCCTGTACGACACTGTCATGGGTAGCATCAGTGGTTATTATGAGATCCTTTGGGGAGATGTAGATATTGAAAAAATCAACGCAGAGCTGCTGGAATTCCAGAACAGGTGAGCCTCGGTTCCTCACAGTGCTTGTCTTACAGGGCTCCTGCTGGGCAGTTTACAAGCTGAGGCTAGAGAAATGGCTCCGGGGTTAAGAGAGCTTCTTGCTCTTTCAGAGGACCCAGCTTCAGTTCCTGGTAACCACCTGTTGGTTCAGAACCACTTGTGACTTTAACTCGAGGGCACCCTCTTCTGGTCTCCCTGGGTACTGCATGCATATGGTGCGCATGACCACATAAAGACACTCCACCAACTGAAAATAAGTCTTAAAAAGAGGTATCTCAGGGGCTGGAGAGATGACTCAGCAATCAAAAGTTCTAGATGTTCTTCCAAAGAACCTAGGTTCTCTTCTGAGCACCCACATGGCAGCTCACAGCCATCTTCCAGGTCCAGGGGATCCAGTGTCCTCTTCTGGCCTTCCCAGGCACCAGGTACATAAATACACAGGCATACATACAGGCAAAAAGCTCATGCACATAAAAATTAAAAGATGCCTCACAAGCTATATCATTATTGTCTGTTCATAACGCTTTCTTCAAGGGGAAAAAATTAACTTTCTTCAAACCCAAAACTGACAAAACAAGAATTGCACAGGTGAGAGCCCTTTTCCCTTTTGCTTCCTGAAAGATGTCGGAAACTTCCCAAAGGGCTGAAAGATTGGCAGGCTTTTCTGGACCTCAAGAAAAGAATCGACGACTTCAGCGAGTCGTGTCCTCTGCTGGAGATGATGACCAACAAAGCCATGAAGCAGAGGCACTGGGACCGCATCGCGGAGCTCACGGGCACCCCGTTCGAGGTGGAGTCGGACTCGTTTTGTCTGAGGAATATCATGGAAGCGCCGCTCCTTAAAAATAAGGACGATATCGAGGTGTGTAGGGAACGAGGTCTCGGCGGCCGTTAAGAAAGGTCGCCTTTTTCTTTTCTGTGACTTCTCAAGGAAACATTTGACTTTACATCACGTGTTTGGGCGTGATGAGCTATGTGTGGGCATGTGCGCTGGAGTGTGTCTCCAGAGACCAGCAGAGGGCGTCAGATCCCCTGGTGCTGGAGTTACAGGCGGTTCTGAGCTGCCTGGTGTGGGTGGGAACCTGAGTCATCTCTGCAGCTCCGACATTTTGTCTATTTATTTATTTATTTTTGGTTTTTCGAGACAGGATTTCTCTGCAGTTTTGGAGCCAATCCTGGAGCTAGCTCTTGTAGACCAGGCTGGTCTCGAACTCACAGAGATCCGCCTGCCTCTGCCTCCCGAGTGCTGGGATTAAAGGCGTGCGCCACCACCGCCCGGCCACTTATTT
>JAQHUG010000235.1:2274443-2300086 GCA_028555095.1 Dicrostonyx torquatus | reverse complement strand
CTTTGTAAAGCTCATGCTGCTTGCTCTGCATTCCTGGTGTCTCCTCATGACTCCTCCCTTCTTCCCAGCCTCCTCTCTGCCCCTCTCTCTAGCTATTGGCTATTCAACCTTTTATTAAACCAACCAGTCACAGCATTAAGGACGGTTGAGCATTTGGATATGGACACGCGTAGGGGAACTAACCACACATTTTCCTGGCATGCATCCTGTCTTGTCAGGGAGGGAATGGGTGTTCTTGGCAACAGTTCTCCTGGCCCATGCCTCTTACAAGCTCCCTGTGATGTGTCAGGTACCATTAAACCCCAGTATAGGGAATAAAGAACTGTCATTCCCATTAAAATTTCACCCAGGACAAATGAGAAGGGTTTTCAGTCTCTTTTTAAGTAGCACAAGTTAAAGGAGATTCATTCCCAAAGGGAAAAATAAACAACAGAGTTTTGTCCTAACTCTGTTTCCTGCCCCAGCTTGAACTCCAATTAGTTCCTGAATTAATGAGCACACTTTGGAGACAGCTAAAAATGATTGGACATTAATTATTCAGCCTGTATAAGCACAGACAAGGATCAACCTCCACCACAGAGATGATTTTAATGCTGCAGTTTTAATGTTTTTTTAGTTGCCTTGATAATGTTTAATGCTCTTGCTAAAGATTAAAGGCAAGTTTCCCTTGGTAAGCTGAAAAAAAAAATGGGCTTCTTAAGGTTAAAGTGACATATTTTCTCTCTCCTTGGGAAGCACTAGCCACTATGTATTCTCAAGGCTCCCTCAGACTGGGGAATTAGCATTCAAAGGAGCATGAGCAGCAATTCAGAGCAGTGGAGGAATTGCACAGGACGTAATGGAAACGCTGCGTGGCTTCCCGGGTTTCTTCCAGTGTTATTCCTTTAATGCATTTTTTTTTCAAATAGATGAAATCTGCCTGCTATCAAGTTAATTTAAAAAAATTGCCTAATACCCCATCCATGCTTTCTCTTAGAGCCCATTTTTAAAGATTATGAATGCAGTGGAGCATAGCTATGAAAATCTGGGAAAATTTGAAAAACTACAAAATAGGGATAAAAATTATATTTGTGCCGCTTGGAAATGATGGCTGTATTTTATCCTATTTCCTCCTAGAATGTTTTATGTATGTGTGTGTGCACACATACACACACATAAATAGAATTTTTATTTAATGCTTAAAAGAGCCAACCCCATTTGCTGCGTGCGAATAAACAGCAGCTGGAACGAGCTGCACACATGCTGTGCCCGTGTGTCCGCAGGTTGGGCTCCTGGGCATCCAGATGCTGTGGACGCATGACTCAGAGGAGGCTCTAAACAACGCAAAGGACGACAGGAAAATCATGCAAATTACCAACCAGAAATTTCTGGATATTCTGAATACTCTGATCAGTCAGACGACGCACGACCTGAGCAAGTTTGACAGAGTAAAGTTTGAGACTTTGATCACCATCCACGTACACCAGAGAGACATTTTTGATGACTTGGTAAAGTATCCCCCCCCAAGCCCCCGCCCGCCCCTGGCTTGTCAAAGTGATTTAGTCTAGTAGCTAGTAGTGGTGCTCGGATGTTATCTAGAATGATGAAATGGCATGTGCTCTCATCCCTCTTGCGCGCGCGTCCTTTTCATAAATGTCTACGCCTGAGTAGGTGCCATGGCTGCTTCAGACAACATGCGTGTGTTTTCATGTATTATTCTTCGGAAAAATTTGGTTTCTGATTTTTTTTTGTTCTGTTCCTTTCACTGTTGTTTGTTTTTAAACCTCTTTGTTGAAATGAATGCACACATGTTTTTGAGATAGGGTCTCACTGTGTTTCCTCAGGTGTCCTAGGATTTGCTCTGTAGACCAGGCTGGCTTCAAAATCACACATCCCACTGCCTCAGCCTCCTGAGTGCTGGGATGAAAGGCATGCACCACCATGCAGAACTAAAGTCACAAACAAAAACATCACACGGCTCAGTTAAAGAAACCACCCAGCCGGGCGGTGGTGGCGCACGCCTTTAATCCCAGCACTCGGGAGGCAGAGGCAGGTGGATCTCTGTGAGTTCGAGACCAACCTGGTCTACAAGAGCTAGTTCCAGGACAGGCTCCAAAGCCACAGAGAAACCCTGTCTCGAAAAACAAAACAAAACAACAAAAAAGAAACCACCCAAAGAAATATTGCCCAGTGCTAACCGCAGGGCCTTTTCCTGAGTGTCTTTCTGCATAGGTAGAAAGCCCGCTCTTGAGCCATGGGGCTTCACTCAGGGTTTAAACTTTGGCTGTCAATTATGTTTTTTTTTCTTAAAGATTTATTTATTTATTATGTATCCAATATTCTGCCTGCATTTATGCCTGCACACCAGAAGAGGGCACCAGATCTCATTATAGATGGTTGTGAGCCACCATGTGGTTGCTGGGAATTGAACTCAGGACCTCTGGAAGAGCAACTAGTGCTTTTAACCTCTGAGTCATCTCTCCAGTGCCCCAATTATGTTTTTTATAGATTTATCTAACACACACACACAAGCAAAACAAGTCACTGTCATAATTGAAATCAGAACAACAGTTACCTTTTAGTACAGGATAACACTGAGAAAAGAGTCCAAGGAAAAGGATGATTAGCTCAGGAAAGACAGGATACAGGCGAAAGGACACACGAGTGGTATTGGAGGATATAAAGTTGCTTTTTCCATGTACTATTTTCAAAAGTCTGGAACCAATTAGTTTGTTAAGAATTAATTGCTCTCTCAAATGCCCAAGTGTATGACATAGTTTAGTCAGGACCGGTGGTGAGCTGCGGGGGACCAGCTGATAAAGGAGAAGTTCAAGTTGAGTGGAAGCAAGTCTTGGTGGATGTGGATGGCCGTGGTCTAGTCCTTAGCATCCAGAACTTGACAGGAAAGCATCTCTAGGGAGGCAGCAGCTCGCTCGAGGAAGCTGAAGACAAGGACCGCATGCTGTGCTGCTGCTTAGCTCCTGCGTCCCTTGCTGTGCTGTGGCTGTGGTAAAATGCCATGGCTAAGTGTGGCTAAGGGTGGCAGGGTTGATTTTGGCTCATGATTAGGGCCCGTGAAGGCAGGGATGGCCCAGCTTGGTGACGGGAGCAGGAAGCTAGTCCATCACATGCATGTAGTGCCCATGGTGGCCAGAAGAGGGAGTCAGAACCCCGGAACTGGAGCCACTGTGCCGGTGCTGGGAACTGAATCTGGGTCCTTGGCAAGAGCATCACATGCCGAACCATCTCCCTTGACTTTTGTTAGCAGTGTGGTTTGTAGTTCATTGAAATTTCTTGACTTTGTCCCACTCCCCCATTTTTGGTAAGCTGCAGAAAGCAGACCCCGTGTCTCTCTGTGCTCACCCAGTATGATGTCAGCACAAGAAGGCCGGCAATACACCCTGCTCAATGGAGACCAGCCTACTCGCAGGTTCCGGGCTGTTGCGGTCAGTCTGTCACTTTCTGTGCTTCGGGTCTTCCAGGTGAAAATGCACATCAAGTCAGTCACTGACTTTGAGTGGCTGAAGCAGAGCAGATTTTATTTCAAGGAAGATTTGGATCAGACAGTGGTGTCCATCACAGACGTTGATTTCATTTACCAAAACGAATTTCTCGGCTGCACGGATCGCCTTGTGATCACCCCGCTAACAGACAGGTAGGAAACCTGGTGCTCATGGTTATACTTGGTAATTAAATGACATGCTAAGACTATCTTTAAAAAAAAAACAAACAAAAAAACACTAAGCCAGGTGGTGGTGGTGCACGCCTTTAATCCCAGCACTCGGGAGGCAGAGGCAGGCAGATCTCTGTGAGTTCGAGATCAGCCTGGTCTACAAGAGCTAGCTCCAGGACAGGCTCCAAAGCTACAGAGAAACCCTGTCTCGAAAAACCAAAAAAAAAAAAAAAACACACAACAAAACAAAACAACAACAAAAAAAAACCCACTGAAATATTTCAAACTCATGTTGCTGCCGTCTTGGGTCTGTGCGGGGCCATCAAATGCAGCCTAGTGTTGAAATAACCCTCACTGTTGCTTACATGGACACACGCGTTAATGTTTTATGAAGGAGAAACAGATGAAAGAATAAAATCATGATTGAATGTTTGCTTTGAGTAATTTAATAATGATTCTGAGAGGTTGTGAGAGGGGAAAATGCCCTGAAACCGTAAAGGAAGTTAATAACATTGCAAAAAGGAAAGCACCTTTGGTAGCGTTCAATGTAGTCTTCTGGGTTTGCAGTTTTTGTTGGATTTTGTCCTTTATTTTATTTTATTTTTACTGAGACAGGGCCTCACTGTTTACCCCTGGCTGACCTGACACTTATGTAGACTAGACTGAACTAGAACTCACAGCCATCCCCCTACCTCTGCTTTCAGGATGCTGAGATTAAAGGAAGGAAATCACCACACTCTGCCTGTTTTGTTTTTGTTGAGATAAAGTCTCACAATGTAGCCTTGGCTGGCATGGGATTCGCTGTGTGTCCTGGACTGGTCTTAAACTGGCAGTGATGCCCCTGCCTCTGCCTCCTGAGTCTTGTACGATTGCAGTGCCGTAGTCTGCCAGTCTCCCGGTTTCTCAGATGTGGAAACTGAATTTAAAGTTTCTTGGCCGAAGCCGGGAGGTGGTGGCGCACGCCTTTAATCCCAGCACTAGGGAGGCAGAGGCAGATGGATCCCTGTGAGTTCGAGGCCAGCCTGGTCTACAAGAGCTAGTTCCAGGACAGGCACCAATAACTACAGAGAAACCCTGTCTTGAAAAAAAAATCCAAAAAATAAAAAAAATAAAAATTTCTTGGCTGAGTCTGTCTCAGTCAATGATGGGTGCTGTTGCCAGGCAAGGTGCGACTCTTCCACCTTCACATCCCCCACCACCCTCAGTTCAGTTTGCCACACACAGAAAGCACTAAGTGCGCGTCTGCGGATTTCCTGCTGCCACGTCGATGGAGTCCGCATCCAGGTAAAATTACAACGGGGACCATTTTGTGTGTTCAGCTTCCTCTTCTCCCATCCCACTCTGTCTGGTTGCATGGGACGTCCAAGCTCTGTGCCGGACAGGCCCTTCTGAGCCCTGGTCGGTTCTTTCCTGGGTTTCAGGTGCTACATCACGCTGGCTCAGGCTTTGGGAATGAACATGGGCGGGGCTCCAGCAGGACCCGCGGGGACGGGCAAAACGGAAACCACCAAAGACATGGGCAGGTGTCTGGGGAAGTACGTGGTTGTGTTCAACTGCTCGGATCAGATGGATTTCCGGGGCCTGGGAAGGATTTTCAAAGGCAAGTATCTCAGTTTTGGTGAGTTTATTTTTTCATTGCCCCTTGGTATTTTTGATATAAATGTAAAAATCATTAGGCTCGGTTGCCTTATATCGTACGACACTCTGGATTAAAAGTGACTGGTTAGCATAAATTCAGCGTGGCTCAATACTGCTGATCATGTCATTTTGAGTACATTGAATGTATATTGGAATTTGAAGACAGAATCAATTTGTAACAGTCAAACGGTAGTGGAGAAGAGCGAGTCTTCATAGCAGATTGGTACATGCAACTTCCCTTTGCTGGGCTAAAGCCCACTGAAATGGAAGGGTTTTTTAAAAGCACAGTTACAAAGAGGTGATTTCGGCTAACATTGAGAAAAAAAAAAAACACCTCCAAGGGCACATCGGTGTCAGCGCTCAGTCTGACTTGGTGAAACACAGCTCTCTGAAATAGGAGTCCTGCCAGAGGACATCCTGGATGGGGCCCCTGCAAGGCTCGGGGGATCTGTCCTGCCTCTCCTGCCTCTCCCATCCCTCCTCCAAGGCACCAGAGGCAGACATCTCAAAGCATCTGTGTTAAGACAATAGTGTAGTAAAACCCTTTGGCTCAACATAACCAGAAGAGCCTAGGGGAGTATCCAGAATGATACGGAGTCTCCAGGGTTGAGATGACAGAGGCGTTGCCTAGCTTGCGTGGGAAGCCCCGAGCTGCATCCTCAGTACCAGATAAGCAGTGTGTGGTTGTGCATATGTAATCCCAGCATGCCCTGGGTAGAGAGGCAGGAGGGTCAAGGAGTTCAAGGCCAGTCTTGGCTACAGAGTGGGTTCCAGACAGATCTGGGCTACACGAGACCTTGTTTCGAAGAAGAAAACACACACGCATACACAGAGAGGAGAGAGTGCATAAAGACTGCTAAGCTGAATTAAAGAGGAAACAGAAGAAAACTCAATAAACTCAGTGGAATTAATAGCTTCAGAGACAATTGAGATCTTTATACTCTTTAGCCAACTGAAGAAGTCAGGCTGTTAGGGAAAAAAAAATAACAATTGAGACACAAGGAGAACGAAGCCACAATTTACGGAGGGGGGGAAACAACCACTTTGTCTTGAGTTACAAAAAGATGAGGAGATGGAAAGTGTGACAGAAAAACATTAAGAGTCTAAACATCCCAACATCCTTTGAATGGGCATCCCCAAGGGCGAGAGCAGAAGACTGGACAAGTAATGGCATTTCATATAGCTGCAGGTGATAAAGGCGCCCGTCCTTAGAGAGTCGGGAAGGAACGGTGCTCGCGATCTCCAGGCCTGCCTTTGTGCTGGGTTTTGTAAGAAATACATAAAACCCCTCTGGCCATCTCATCCAGCAACCTGACATTCCTATCACTCTCTAATAAAAGAACACGGAGAGATCAGACCTGCTGAGAGACATCCCATATTCTGCCATTTTCCCCAGAGCCTGGAGAACCGTTCCTCTCCGTCCTAATTGAAGGCCGCAGTCCTCACAGGCAGGGTCTGATTTACCACCTCTCAGGACCCCTGCCTACAACGTAGTTGTCACACTTTCCTTTGGGCACGGTACTGAGTTCCCTGTGTTTGCTGATGATGTGCAGATAATTAAACATCTCCTGTCACAAAGGATGAAATACGCCTTCCTAAACAGCCCGATGTGATCGGCACATAAATTGTGTTTAGGCGTAATTTTGGGGGAGCCCTTCAGAGACCCGACGGCTCTCAAGAAGGTGCCTCGCACAGGGAAACTGCAAATTAACCATTTCTCCTGCCAGGTCTTGCACAGTCGGGTTCCTGGGGCTGTTTTGATGAGTTTAACAGAATTGAATTGCCTGTTTTATCTGTGGCGGCCCAACAAATTTACATAGTTTTGACAGCAAGGAAAGAGAGGAAAAAGCAGTTCATTTTCTCAGATGGTGATTGTGTGGATTTGAATCCGGAATTTGGAATCTTCCTGACAATGGTGAGAACGTGAGATAATTGTAAATTGTTGCAGATATAAATAGATGAGTCTGTGTATTACAAGATAAATTAACCAAAAGGCATGGACTCTCTCTTCATTTTTTTTTTAAGGCTTATTTTGAATTGCTTATGTGTGCCGATGTGTGGGTGTGTGCATGTGAGTGTAGTACCTACAGAGACCAGAAGAGGGTGTAGGATACCCTGGAGCTGAAGCCTGCAGGTAGTCATGTCTAATGTGGGTGCCGGGACCCGAACCCCAGCGCTCTACAAGAGCAGCTCTTACAGATGTGAGTTTCTTAAAACCACGAAGATAACTTTCCTCCTCAATGCCTCCTGTCTGTGTGGGTTGACTGGGGTGGGCTCAGCTTTGTGCATCCTTACTTTGGTATTAGGCCCATTAGGTGCTCAGTGTCTACATCATTGTTGGATGGCATAGCAAAGAGAAAATGAATAACCATGCTTTGGCTTAGAGTTTCCACCCAGGAGGGACACACACAGGTCTCATGGGGCAAACTGCATCCACCTTCAAGGGGGGCTAGAGGGTGGGCATGGTTATACAGGCAGGAGAAGGAAGTGAGGCTGAGGACCCACACATGTCCCTTGTCTCACCCTAGAGCTGCAAGAGCCTCTGGGTAAAGGTCTTATAGCTGAGGTATTTCAGGCTCACATCACACAGCCGGTAAGAGAAGTTAGCTGTTGTGTGTGCTATGTGTGCAGGTACACGCTGTGTATGCTTGCACGTGCTCCCATTCATGGGCCTGTGGAGTCTTTCTGTGTTGATCACCTTTTGAGACAGTGCCTCTCACTGGAGCTGGTACCGTTACAGATGCTTGTGAGCTACCATGTGGGTGATGGGAGCCGAACCTGGGTTTCCAAGAGCAGTCAGTGCTCTTAACTGCTCAGCCACCCCTCCAGCCCCTCTCTTCTAGTATCATACTTCAGATCATAATTGCTCAAGTCTATTTTTTCAGCTCTGTTTTCCCCTTTTCTATATTTTAAACCAGCAGACACACAGATGCTTGGTTTTTTTTTTCTGCCAAAGTGTGTATAGCTTTAATAACAAACTGACAGTGGATATATTAAAAAGGTATGATATGAAATGCTATTAAATATGGATGGTCCAGTCCACGTTTTTGAGAAAGCGAGCATATTCCATATACTTAATATTTTCATGCACTGCCATACAATCTGAATTAGGGGCCTGAAATGTATTTATATCCAGGATATAGAAATTGAACCAATAATTGAAAGTTAGATACATTTTAACTCTTAGAACCCTGGATATGCTGGGCGCCAGGAGCTGCCGGAAAACTTAAAAATCCAGTTCAGAACAGTTGCAATGATGGTTCCTGACAGGCAGGTATGTATCAGGGCTTAAACGGATAATCTGTGTGGTTTGCTCTTTCTCCCAGTAAAGTTGCTTTAAAATGCCTCTCTGTGTCAATCTGCAGATCATTATGCGAGTTAAACTTGCAAGCTGTGGTTTCCTTGAAAATGTTATCTTGGCGCAGAAGTTTTACGTTCTCTATAAGCTCTGCGAAGAGCAACTTACTAAACAGGTAACAGCATATTTATTGTTTTCGTCAGTAAGGAATTTAAGTTTTTGTTTGAACCTATGTGTATGTATGTGTGGGTATGTGCATGTAAGTGCTGGTACCCACAGAGGCCAGCAGAGGGCAGCAGATCCATCTGAGCTGGAACTGCAAGTGGTTGGAAGCTGCCAGCTGTGGGTCCTGGGAACTGAACTTGGGTCCTCGGCAAGAGGCTAGGCATTTGAAATCTGTTGTTTGTCTCTCAGACTGAATCTGGCTGTCTTATTCTGAATCCTGCCCTGTTACCTTGCTTTCTCTGAAGGAACAATTCCTTTTCTACTCTAAGGAGAGGGAGAAGAACTGCGCTCCCAACACTTTGCAGCATAGGCGCTCCGCAATGCCCGCAGAATATCTGTACAGGGTGAGCCTGCACTTGGACGTTTCCAGTGAAGTTCCTTTGTTCTCCCTCTCTCCATCCTAGGTCCACTATGACTTTGGACTGAGAAATATCCTGTCTGTGCTGAGGACCCTTGGGTCTCAGAAAAGAGCCCGGCCAGAGGACAGTGAATTAAGTACAGTCATGCGAGGACTAAGAGACATGAACCTTTCCAAATTGGTAAATATCCCTGATATCTCTCTCTCTCTCTCTCTCTCTCTCTCTCTCTCAAGACCCTGACCTAGTTTCTTTCTAGTCACCTAGTAAGGGAGCTTTACATGTTTTGCTCTGAATGCAATAGTCACAAAGATAGTTGGTGCGTCTAACCAGCACCCAATGAAAGTGCCTCCCCTTGTCGGTCGTGTGTAGTAAATCAGGCATCGGAGAGGGCTTCTGTCCCAGGTTTTCATTTTCAATCCAGTTTCCCTTAAAATTAGTTTTGAATTTTAATTCTATGTTTATATATATGTATATATGTTTTCTTGCCTATATGTATGTTTATATATGTACCATGTATGCACAGTGTCCTTGGAAGAACTGGTAGTTGTGACCCACCGTGTGGCCCTCTGCAAGAACAAGTGCTCTTAATTAATGAGCCACCTCTCCTGCCACCTATTGTTTGTGTGTGTGCACACATGCATGTATGCGGGTGCATGTGTGCACGCGCTTGTGTGGAGCGACACATCATGAGGTGTCAGATGACAACTTTTGGGTCCCAGCGACTGAGCTGAGGTTGTCAAGCTTGGCAGCAAGTGCCTTTGCCCACTGTGTTATCTCCCTAGCCCATCAGTGTAGTTTTCTAATGCCATTCGCAGGGTAATAAATTCTAAGCCTGAAACTCTGGATTCACAAGGAATCATGAGAACTATTATCTCTCTCTGTGTGTGTGTGCATATCTATCTGTGTATCTGTGTAAGTGCATGTATGTGTGTCTCTATGGATGTTTGCCTATCAGGTCCAGAAGAGTGTGTCAGATACCCTGGAGCTGGAGTTTTGGACAGTTGTGAGCTGGATATTGAGGGTGCTGGGAACCAACTCAGGTTCTCTGGAAGAGCAGCGAGCTCTCTTAACTGCTGAGCCATCTCTCCAGTCCTAAACATCAATTTCTTAATTTCCAAATAAATAGCATCAGGTGTGCATGTGGACATTAAAGGCGTGACCTCATTTTTTTTCATGTTTGCTATGGTGACAGCCAGAGTCAAGCTTATGTGCTATCTGACATGCCACAGGTGAAGCCCCGTGTATGGGTGAGAAGGAACGGCAGGAAGTTTGCATTCTAGGGTCTAAGCTAACCAAGAGCCTCTGGAGAGGTCATGGCTTTTGCACATCTTCTTCAGGTGGGCTTTTCTGTTAGGTCCTCTCAGTGTCCCTGTGATAGGTTGACCTACTGTTTCTTCTTCGAGAGGGGCACCTCGGAGAGGCGAGAGAACTCATCTCATCCGTGAACAGAGGGCCGGTGCCAGGCCCTCTGTTCCTTATTCTTGGAACTTTGGCAATAGAGAAAGCATCAGTGTGTGTGTGTGTGTGTGTGTGCGCGCGCGTGTGCGTGTGTGTGCGTGCGTGTGTTGCTCAGTGATTAAGCACACTTGCTGCTCTTCCCGAGGATCTGAGTTCAGTTCCTAGCACCCATGTTGGGTGGCTCAAAACTGCCTCTAACTCTTGCTCCAGGGCGTCCTCCACCCTCCTCTGCCCTCTGTGGGTCCCTGCACTCAGGTGCACAGATACAGACACATAAATAAGAATAAATCTTAAAACAACACAAAAATCATCAGGGAGGGGGAGCTTCAGAGGATAGAAGAACGTGAAAAGGGGCTGGAAGTTGGGAATTGGGCGATCTGTGTCTTAAAGACACAGCAAACCAAGAGTGGGAGTCGGCTTGCTCAAACCCAGTCCTTAAAAACAAAGACAGGTATGGGCTCTGATTTACCTCAGACATGCTGGCAACAGCCATGTTGGGTTTTCCTATGGTAGCTGAAAAACTAGCAGCTAGAAAATACAAAAGATGGAAGGCTTGGCTCCGGCCTTCATTGACTTGTAGATTGCCCAGGAAGGGATGCTTTTGACTCCAAAGCTGGTAAGATGGTATGCAGGTGTGGCTGACAGGATGTGCCCCGGAAAAGGAATATCAATAGGGAATTCCTCCTGAGTTGGGGGAGCATTCAGAGCTTTTTGGGAGAGAATAAATGCGGGTAATGCTTGGTGGACGAGAAGTCCTGAGCCGCCCTCGAACGATCATGGAATGAAATGTCTGATTCTTCCACGCGCCTCCGAAACATATTTAGGACAAAATACCAGGTTCTATGTTGGGATGACAGTCCCCGACAGGACAGTTCTCGGATGGAGGGTCCAGCCACCTTTGGATGAAGTCATTGAGGGTAAGGGCTGTTTTCTACTGTAAGTGAGCTATCGATGCCCTGTTTCCATGGTGGTGGGACTATAAATAGCCTACTTTAAGGTTACCATGAATGTGAGCCTGTGAGGGGCAGATAAAATAACGAGATGAAACAGAGATCAAGGCTGGATTGTAGAATGCCTGAGTATTTTGAGTGCCATTGGGGTTGGTTCAGTGGTGGCACCAAGAGTGCCAGGGGGTGCAAGCCTGCTTCGGAGTTAAGAAACGATCCTCTGGGAATAAAGCGGCGATGACCACGCACACACCCTACTCAGCTAAGGAATGGTTGTTGACTGGCTGCATTTGTGCTAATGTATGCCATCTTAGGTCGATGAAGACGAGCCCCTGTTCCTCAGCTTGATCAACGACCTGTTTCCGGGGTTACAGCTGGACAGCAGCACGTATGTCGAACTGCAAGCTGCCGTGAACAACCAGGTCCACCTAGAAGGTCTGATTAACCACCCGCCCTGGAACCTCAAGCTCGTGCAGGTAAGGGCCTTTGGAGCTCACGAGCGCGTGCACAACAGGGGTCATGATGGCAGATCTTATCCCCTAGTACTTACTCCTTGTAAGGGTCGAGGCTGAACCAATGCCGGGTAGCCATCCCAAGAAGAATCCTCAGGGGGCTGTGTTTGTTTTTAGAAGGAATATATTTGTCCTGTCTTGATGAAACCCGGAAGTCATTTAGTCTAGCTGGTACTTAACCCTTATGAGAAGGTTGATAATAACCAGAATCCGAGAAGAGCTGGGACAGGAAACAACAGCCCAGCTGGCTTCTTGCATTCACTCTGGTGGTATCACCGGGAGCTGACACTTCAGGGTTGTGTGCTCGCGTGCGCGAGCGTGTGTGTGTGTGTGTGTGTGTGTGTGTGTGTGTGAGTGTGAGCGCACGTTAGGGTTCACCTATATTAGATGTCTAGCCCAGGCTGGCTTAGATCTTCCCATGTGGTTGAGAATGGCCCTGCCTCTGTCTCTGGAGTGCTGGGATCACGGATATGCACCACTAATCCCACCGTATACTGAGTACCAAAAGCCGAGGGCTTCATGTATGCAGGCAAGGATGAAGTGTGAATCTAATTAGTCTTATTAAATAAAATCCCAGAGTCAGATATCAAGGGGGTGAAAGCTGAAAGAGCAAAGAAGCAGAGAAGCCAGTCACTAGAGTTCTTACCTCTACAAAATCTCAGACCAAATGGGGACATTCCAGACTCTAGGAACCCTGAGACTAAATGGAGGTCTACACCCGCCTTATATTCCTCCTCCTGATGGTTCTGGGGCTGAAGGCCTGAGCCTCCCAAGTGCTGGGATCAAAGGTGTGAGCCACCATTGTCTGGCCTCTATGGTTAACTAGTGGCTAGGTCCACCCTCTGAACTCCAGGCAAGCTTTATTTGTCAGAACACAACCAAAATCTCACTCCACACGAGCCCCCTAGGACTGAGCTTATGTTCACAGCCCGCTTTGGGCTGTGTTCTTTGTATGTCTCGGTGAATCCCCTCTCCCATTCCCGTGTACCCAGTGTTTGCATGCTTTCGCTTCTAGTAGCAAATGGAAGACTGAAGCCACTTTGTATGTGGGCACAGGAGCAGGCAGGCACTGCGTGAGCACTTACTGCTCCAACTCCCAAGCGCCATCTCCTTAAGGAAGGATGGGTGGGGGAGGGGAAAGGAAGGCCAAGTTCCTCTGATCTAGGTGGAGAGTCCCTGGCAGGATCGAGCCTGTCTGCAGGCTGCTGGTGTCCTCCACTGCACCTTACTCGGCTGTCCCGTCCCCGGACTGTCTTCTCCACATCCTCCTCTATATCTCGTCTCCCAAGGGTGCATTCGGAAAATTCAAGCTGTGTGGCTGGAGACCCAGAAGGCTTTGCAATGCTGCTTCCCGCCACCGGGGGGCGACATCACCACACTGCAGGCACACTCAGAGCCCAAGGGACATAGGAAAGAGTCAATCCTGCATTAATTATTTCCAAAATGTAATTCAAGTCCCACATTGTCATTACTTTATCACCTATGTCGTTTCTTAACGTGAGGCCAGGTTGCTTTCCGCAGCCGGTAAGACAAAGAACACTTGAATGTTATTTAAAGCCTTTGAAATTTCAGCGAACTCATACGAATGCCAGCCAGAAAGTAATAACCTAGCTTTTCCAATGTGTCATTTGATCGTGTAGTTGTATGAGACCTCGCTGGTACGGCACGGCCTAATGACGCTTGGGCCCAGTGGTTCTGGGAAGACAACAGTCATAACTATTCTGATGAAGTCATTAACAGAGTGCGGGAGGCCCCACAGAGAGATGCGGATGAACCCGAAGGCAATCACCGCACCCCAGATGTTTGGCCGACTAGATACAGCCACAAACGACTGGACAGATGGAATCTTCTCCACTCTGTGGAGGAAGACATTAAAAGCTAAAAAGGGTATGCACGGGCCTCCCTCCGAGTTTGCCTTTTTTCTAGGCAAACTTATTAGCAATGACAGTGTTTGCTTAGTTTTCTGTTTCTAATTTCCACTGAAAAATCGATTGATCTTCCCCTACCCCCGTCCTTGTTTGCAGGTGAAAACATCTTCCTCATTCTTGATGGCCCCGTGGATGCCATTTGGATTGAGAATTTAAATTCGGTGTTGGATGATAACAAGACCCTCACCCTGGCTAATGGGGACCGCATTCCCATGGCCCCCAGCTGTAAGCTGCTCTTTGAGGTGCACAACATTGAGAACGCCTCTCCTGCGACGGTGTCCAGGATGGGCATGGTGTATATTAGCAGTTCGGCTCTCAGCTGGAGGCCAATACTGCAGGTGGGGACCGGAAGCAGGCGGGGGTGGGGTGTGGTGGGGGGGCCTGGAAACAGGAGGGAGTCTGTGTGTCTCCACCATTCTAACTTATGCTCATGTGTGTCCGTGTGTGGTCAGGTACTCATGTGTGAGTACATGTGGAGGCCTTGGGTGTTTTCGCTCAAGACATCCTGCCATCCGCACTTCTTTTATTTTTGTGACAGTGTCTCTCAATGGCCTGGAATTTGTCAAGTAGGCTAGGCTGGCTGGACAGAGTGAGTCTCAAGGATTTGCCTGTCCCCACCTCCCCAGTGCTGGGATCATGATCATGTGCCATCATGCCTAGTTTTTGTTGTTGTTTTTTCATGTGAGTTCCAGGAATTGAACTCTTGTCCTGGTGTTCGCAGGCAAGCCCTGCCTGTCAACTGAGCTGCCTTCCCAGCTCTGTGCTTCCTTAGTAAGCACAGATACTGTCTCTGACTCCAGGCATGGTTGAAGAAGCGCACCCCGCAGGAAGCCTCTGTGTTCTTGGGTCTGTATGATAAGGCCTTTGAAGATACGTACACATTCATGAAGCTGAACCTGACCCCCAAAATGCAGCTCCTGGAGTGTAATTACATCGTGCAAGTAAGACTTGCTTTGTGCCTCCGTTGCTCTCAACCCAGCCGCCTCTTACAGGCATCTAGAATGGGAACTTCCTAGGGGCTAGGAAGTCTTTCCTTAGTGAGGGTGTGAGGAGGGTCTGAGAAGCTGAATTCCCAGAGGAGGAGGGATGGATTTGGAATCTGGTCCTCTAACTCTGGTGCCAGAAGCACCCTTAGGGCAGGTGTAGAGAAGGCCCTTTGCCTTTTCAGAGTGGGAAAGCCAGACCCAGGGGCAGGAGTGGGCTCAAGCCCGCGCTTGCAGGTTCCCAGCTCACATCCTTTCTCTTGGTCACACAGCCTGTTTGAAGCCTTCTCTGTCCTCTAACGCTGGGGGCTGTCGGGAAGGCACCAGGCAGTGTCTCGGGATGGTTCTGTTTTTCCTTCCCCTCCTGCTTTTGATTTTCTTCTTTCAAATATTTTAACCCAAACATTTTAAAACTGGAAAAAAAAAAACAAAGGATCTTATTTGAAATCTCTCGCAGTCTCTCACTCTCCTGGAAGGTTTAATCCCCTCTAAAGAAGAAGGAGGCTTCGCATCTGTGGAACATCTCCATAAGCTGTTTGTGTTTGGCCTCATGTGGAGTTTGGGAGCCCTTTTAGAATTGGAGAGCAGAGAAAAACTCGAGGTCTTTCTACGAGGTCACGGAAGCAAGTTAGACCTGCCAGAAATACCCAAGGGCACCAATCAGACCATGTACGAGTTCTTCGTTACTGATAATGGTAAGTGCCCTGAATTATGGTTCAAACAAAATGGCTTCAAGGTATACATTTCTCAGAGTTGAGAACAAAGCCAGCGAGGACTATAACAACGGATACTGTTGTGAAAATATGTCAGAGATAGGGTTTGTATATTAGCTGTGCTGGAAGCTAGGACCTTCCTGACTTCTTCACTTGGAATGGTCTAAGTAAAATCTACCGTGAGAAGCAACTCCTGGCTCAGCACCTGCTTCCTGAGGCTTTAGGGAGCAACATGGAAGCGCACACAACTGAGGAGCCCCACAGTCTGTCAGAATGAGGAGAGTGATCCGGCAGGCGGGGCCATGCCTTTGTGTCGCACATTCCTCCAGGCCCACCTCACCTTCCCTTCAAACAAATACCCTTCAACTTGACGCCTTTGTCCAGAGCCAGGCTCCAATTCTTCTAAGCCCCTGAGAGGACAAAACGATAAACCCTTCCCCTTGCTTCCCACATTTACCTCTGTGTCCTCCCCAAACCTCCAGAGTGGCAAAGGTGTTTTTGCATTGAATGCACCTCCAGAGTGGCAAAGGTGTTTTTGCATTGAATGCATAAACTCAAAAGGATAAATAGAACAGCAGGGAAGCCAGCAATAAAAAGAATCCAGACGCAGGAAAGCAGACGGTACAAGGTTTTTGATTTAGCATACAGGACTCAGCTAACTGCTAGTAATTTGTTGTACATCTCCCGGAACCTCCAGAGTACTCAGGAAGTAGAAACGGCGGGGAGGTGGAACCAGCAATCAGAGGATTGGTTCTCAGTCTCTTTAAGAAAAAAGATTTCCTAGGTCTCTTTCCAAAGTGTTTGGAAGGGCCTTCTTGGAAGGCTTGGGACAGATGAATTGTACCACGGTACCAGTGTAGGGGTCAGAAGACAGCTTGTGAGAGTTGGTTCTCTCCCTCCCACTCTGTGGTTCTGGGGACTGAAGTCACATTGTCAGGCTTGGTGGCGAACTTCTTTAGCGGCTGAGCCATCTCCTGAGCCTTCTCTAGTCTCCCCACTTTAAACAATCAGTGCTGATGGAATTTGTGTGGCCAAGCATCTGTGCCCATGAAGCGAACCAAAGCTTTACGTAGCTCGTGCTCGTAAAGGGTTCTCAGTTCGTTATTAGCTCATCCTTCAGTTTGTGTGTGTGTGTGTGTGTGTGTGTATGTTTGAATGTATGTGTGTATCTGTCTCTGTATATGTGTGCATGTATGTATTTATGTGCCTCTGTGTGGATGTATATGGGTGTGTATGGGTATCATGTGTGTGTGCACGTATATATGTGTGCACGTGTGTGTATGTGTGTATTCTCGTCATCACTGGACACCAGCACTTTTGGAGAGACTCTTTTCTTAGATTTAGAAGTCCCTGCTCCCAGACCAGCTGGAGTTCCAGTCTGGGTGTAGCCTCTGACGTCAGCAAGTGGGGCTCAGTGTTTTAGACACTGGGCAAAGGCAGAAAGAGAACCAAGTCACGAGAGAAGGTGGTTTCTAGCAGGTGCTTAGGGAACCCAACCAGAACCGCCAGTCTCATCAGGGCAGGAAGGGGTGGATCTGGAGGAGGTGGCTAGGTTAGGGTTTCAGGGTGGAATGCCACTGCAGAGGGACTTGCACAGAGAGGAGGAGCCAGAAAAGAGTGGAAACAGAATGGCAAATGCACAAGCAGTAAAACTGCACTGATTGATGCATTGAGCCCATGCTAGGAGGAAGACAGGCAGCTCGAGGTGCGGGCTCCTTGCTTCTGTACCTTCCTGACAGTTAGGGAGCAGCACACTCTCAGAGTTCATCTTCTTTTCAAGAGCAAGGAAATGTTTGCAGCAATGCTGTGGACTGTAAAACATCCAGAACAGGGAGACTCTGTAGCGCTCTGTATGTATCTCAAAAGAATAAAGGTTTCGATTAACCCCAACGTAAACAGAAGAGCAAGCAGAAATCAATGATATAGGAACTAGAATAGAAAAAAAGACGGAACCAAAAGATGGCTCTTTGTAAAGATCAATAAAAGTGATAAAGCCGTTATTAAGGTATCAGAGGTTAAAAATGTAGGAAGATATGAATTACCACTGGTGGGCTGGGAGATCACCTCAGTCAGTGAAGTGCTTGCCATGTTAGTGGGAGGACCCGATTTCATTCCCAGAACGGATGTAGAAAACCTGGCGTTTTGTGTACGCATGTAACCCAAACCCCGGGGGAAGAGGAGACGAGAGGGTGCTTTGTGTTCACTGGGTGGCCAGCGCAATTGATGAGCCCCAGACCAGCGAGCAATTCTAAAAACAAAACAAACAAACAAACAATCCATGGTGGATGACATCTGAGGGAAAGTCACACCGGAGGTTATTTCTCTGACCTCCATATGCATAGACACACATGGATGAGCACACGTATGCGCACACTTATGCAAATGCACGAAAGGAATAAATGAGTAAGCAAGTAGCCGTTGGCAAGAGTGGGGAGCATTAGATAAGTAGATGTATTGATGTTTTAGGAAAGCATTTTAGTGCTTTGTACGATCTAAGCGATTGTTTCTAGCACTTGGCGTTTGTATAGCTTTACATAACCATCCAAGGACACATGGTGAAGATGAAATTCTGCCTGCCGTGTAGGTGATTGGGAACACTGGAACAAGAGACTGCAGCCGTACTTCTATCCAACGGACAGCATTCCAGAGTATTCATCCATCTTGGTTCCCAACGTTGACAACATCAGGACCAATTTTTTGATAGATACAATTGCAAAACAGCATAAAGTAAGTGTGGTGAGCTCTTAGGTGGCCCCAAACCATGTAAGAAACACATTGCCTCTCATATTACAGCAGGCAGAAGACATAAACCCTAACACAAGGGCCTGGGCGGGGTGTCACTGGAGAGGGAACCCCTTCTGACAGTGGTTTCAGGTTCCAGAATGGGCTTCCTCTCTGTCTCCACTGATGAGGAATGTGGGTGTCGCCTTCCAGAGGTGCTTCTGTGCAAACAGGTCACAATGCATGCAAATAGGCAACCGTATTCTCTTCCAGCACCCCAGTATTGCTGTGTGCACTTTTCAACCTCTAGCTTCACTGGGATTGATCTGAATGTAGGTGTGACTGCAGAAAAACAATTTAAAAAACCGCGTGGAGTCGACTCATGGAATGGCGAGTAATAGCAGGGAGAGCCATAGGGAGTTTGGCACTAACACAGTGTGGCACCGTTGAGCCCTGTTCTTCCACACTTGCAGGCTGTTTTGCTCACGGGAGAGCAGGGGACCGCGAAAACTGTGATGGTGAAGGCGTATCTGAAGAAATACGATCCTGAAGTACAGCTCTCCAAGAGTCTAAACTTTTCCTCTGCCACAGAGCCGATGATGTTTCAGGTAGAAGTCAGCATTAGCTCTGGTGGTATTAAGCGTGCTAAAGGTTTTCAAGCGGTGGTTCTGGTAAAACGAGCATGCGGTCTGTGTGTTTCCCCCTGGACATGCGGCTTAGCAGTTGGCATCAGCTAACTCTGCTTTCTTTTTTCAAAGATTCATTGATTGATTTTTATTTGCAGGTGTGCGCGCGTGCCTGTGTGTGTGTGTGTGTGTGTGTGTGTGTGTGTGCGTGCGTGTACGTGTATGAGTTTATGCATACCGTATGCATGCAGGTGCCTGAAGAGGCCTGCAGGGGGTGCTGGATCTCCTAGAACTGGCATTTGAGTTGCCGTGTGGGTGCTGTGAACCAAAGCTGGGCCTCTGCCAGAGCAACGGGCACTCTTGAGTTACTCTTTAAAGGCGTCTATCTCTCCATCACTGTTTGCTGTCTCATGACTGAATTAGAAGCAAAATCCAAGTAGTGTATTTTGGCTTAATGTTGAACCTGAGGCTGGGCTCAGGCGCATATCAATTTTAATATATTGGTGGTTAACATTTCCATCTCTTGATACTATTTAAGGTGCATGTTTAATAATTATGCTCAAACTTACCTGGTTCTAGTAGTAAATTATATTCTGTTTTGAAAACATGGTGAGTTTTAAGGATGGAAATCCAGTGGCCATGACACATCATTTTCTTTTCTCTAGAGAACAATCGAAAGCTACGTGGATAAGAGAATGGGAAGCACCTATGGGCCCCCAGGAGGGAGGAAGATGACTGTGTTTATTGATGATATTAATATGCCGGTGATCAATGAATGGGGAGATCAGGTATGCCTTAGGAGCTTTATGCAGCGGATGTATAACTCCCCTGAGCTGGGGTTGCAGGAGAATGTGTGTCATCTGAGGTGGACACAGGGAAGTGAAATGGGGTCCTCTGAAAGAGGCACACCCAGCTGCTAAGCCTCCTTCCAGCCCAGTGCTTTCCCTCAATCAACCACCTGCACATTGAGTCTAATCATAGTCCTCAGCCCCTTTGTCTTCACCCTTCTGAACCCATCTATGGTTTGGTAGGAGTCTTCATGTCTACTTGGCATCTTGACTACATACATGCCCTTTCTGGCTTCCCTGCTCCAGCCTCGCCCCAGGTTTCATCCTTGCTCTCCCTCTCTAATGACCACCGACTAGCTAAAACTAGCTAAATGATCCCAAACAGAGCAGCAAAGCATCGCCTCTCACCCACCCATTCACTCACCCAACGGCAGACCATGATCCCAGTTGCTGTCATCTGTCAACCCAAGCCATTACTCATTAGAGGACCTTACCAATGTGACCAGCGTCTGGCGTGTTCCTGATTGGCTCCCAGTGACGTAGCCAGCCTTGGGAGCTCCATCTAGCTTGAGTCCACCAGGCCTGGCCCTTTGTCCCTGTTCCTGCTCTTTATGACCCTTGCTCTAGGACCCACTAGCAGCTCAGTGCCCACCCTGAGAGCAGTCCTTGTGCAGTTCTTCATGCTTCTGCTCTGCCTCAGGGCCGGAGGACGTTAGCAGTTCTCAGAGGTGGAGGCACGCTTAGCTCCGGCCTGCCTTCATTGTCCTGGGCTCTAAGCTCTTTTGTTCATCGAGGGGTGTCTAGTCAGACTTGAAATAGCCCAAACTTGTTTGGCGATGAATCGTCTGTAATTCAGGCATCAGCTGCCCCATATTCGACCTGTCAGGAATCACACTGCTCTCCATAGTGAGGAACCCCTCCTGGGAGCCTTGTATGTCATCTCCCTGCTTTATTTCCTCCGAAACATTTATGGTACAGTATTTTATTTGCCCATAAGCATACGCCTGTGCATTTTGTCTCCCGCAAGAATGCATGCTTCATGAAGATGGATTTTTGTGTGCGTCTAAGGAGAACCTGGCACACAGTGGTTGAATACTGGTTGGATGAAAGACTGTTCTATTGGGGGTGCTTGTGTGTGGTCCCCTTGGAGATACCCAAACGGAATACATTTGAATACACAGAGTTGGAGCGTGGAAGGGAAGCTAAAGCCAGAGCAACCGCTTTGAGATTTCTGGGGATGTGGAGTTCCGATGGTTGGCTGGGATCATGAGAAGTGGGGGGAGCCCTGGAAAACAGTTAAATGTGAGCGTGGGTGAGTGAAGCAGGGCCAGGGAGTGATCCAGAGTCATCAGAGGATTCCGGAAAGATTCATGCCTCATGAAAGATTCATGAGGCAAGAGGCCTCTTCTCTAAGGAGGAGGACACATTGGCAGAGCTAGAGCTGCAGAGAAGAGCCTGTAGCCTCCGAACCGAAATGTTGAGTGTGGTTCCCAGTGTCGAAGACCCCGGGCCGAGGCCACTCTGTGTTCTGATATGAAGTCAGTGTGGGAGGGGTCCGGAGTCTGTTGCCAGTGCACCAAGCATTTCGCAGGCACCCCCTACCTAAACTGACTTGGAAATTTGGTTTAGCAGTACAATGAGGGGCACACTGGCCGCACACCAGATGCTGGCATCATTTCATTCAGGTTGCCTTGCAGGTGATGGCCAGAATCACAAGCACACTTCCATGGACGGAGCGGAATGTTCTCTGATAATCTCATCTATACGTTTTAAGGAGTTGTTGGGGGTTAGTGATGTGTTTGGAGACGCTTCTGTGTGGCATTGCAGATAACGAACGAGATCGTGCGGCAGATGATGGAGATGGAGGGCATGTACAGCCTGGACAAGCCTGGAGATTTCACCACCATCGTCGACGTGCAGCTCATCGCAGCCATGATCCATCCCGGAGGGGGGCGGAATGATATCCCGCAGCGCTTAAAACGACAGTTCACCGTGTTTAATTGCACGCTGCCTTCAAATACTTCTATAGACAAGATTTTTGGTATGAGCACTCTAGATGCTTAATTTCTTACTACATCATGTAATGGATACAAACCATTTACTTAAGAGCTAATCTTTTTTTTTTTAAGTATTTATTTATTTATTTATTAAGTATATGATATTCTGCCTGTATGCATGCCTGCAGGCCAGAAGAGGGCACCAGACCTCATTTCAGATGGTTGTGAGCCACCATGTGGTTGCTGAGAATTGAACTCAGGACCTTTGGAAGAGCAGGCAGTGCTCTTAATTGCTGAGCCATCTCTCCAGCCCTTAAAAGAGTCCGTTTGGAATGGGGTTGAAGTATCTGAAATGGACAGCTAAACACCAGTATTAAGATGACTGGTGTTGGTAGCTTGTTCTAGGACTCAAAGATACTGAGGAAGAACCTTGTAGATGGTGGCATAAGAAGTGAGGGAGGGTGAGGAGGAGGTGGCTTAGTCGGTAATGTTGGCCACATAAGTCAGAGGACCTGAGTTCAATTCTGTAGTAGTCCCTGTGCTGGGAATAGAGGCAGGAGTATCCTGGGGTTTGCTGGACAGCATAGTCCAGCAAGCTCCAGGCCAATGAGAGAGTCTGTCTAAGAAAAGGTGTGTGGCACCTGAGGAGCAACAGCTGAGGTTGTCCTCTGGCCTGAGGACACACACACACACACGAATGCCTGTACACATGTGCACACACATACCCAAGCATGCACACACACATACACACATGCATACACATAGACACATGCGCAAATACTTACCCATATATAAGTATAGCTGCACATACACATACATACACATATGGGTATACCTGTGTACACACACAGCCAACCATACACACACACACACACACACACATGAATGCCTGTACACATGTGCACACACATACCCAAGCATGCACACATGCATACACACATGCATACACACATGCATACACACAGACACATGCGCAAATACTTACCCACATATAAGTAAACCTGCACACACACATACGTACACATATGGGTATACCTGTGTACACACACAGCCAAGCATACACATACACACACACACACACACACAAGTGCACACATGGTAGAGGAAGATGTGTTTTGTTCTCACATGGATGGTCAGGGAAATCTGGCTGGTGAGTGACAGTCCTTCCACACACGCCGTGAGTTAACAGTAATAACTAGTGCTTTGAAGTGTTAATGAAATTCAGATTATTGGTACCAAATTTGGCATCTATAACATGTGCTATGAAAAACCATGAAATATAGGATAGATTGACATGATTGTTTGATGTGGCAGGCACTGGAAATCGGAAGAGAAAGGGGGAGAGTTTCAGTAGAGACAGGAGAAGTCTGTAATGTTTATGGGAAAACTGTTAGATTTGGACCCCGTCCTCATGCCAAAGCACAAAATAAAATATGTGTAGACCAAGGACCCAGCTATGGATGGCTTTTGGGAGGATTAAGTATGAGTCACTGCCACTAAGGATGGCTGGACCACTTCTGACTTACAGTGCTCATCTCTGCTAGGTAGTCAATCTTGTAATAATTTATTCACTAGAATAAACATGTTCCCCCCCCCGTGACCTTAAAAAAAAATTGTGCCTTCCATCTTATTTTCTCCCCAGGAGTTATTGGCTGTGGATACTTTGATCCGTGTAGGAAGTTCAAGCCTGAAGTATGTGAGATGATTGGGAACCTAGTCTCAGTGGGCCGAGTGCTGTGGCAGTGGACCAAGGTAACCGCAGCTCATTAAAATGACACACTCAGGTTGGAGAGATGGCTCGGCAGTCAAGAGCACTCTTTGCTCTGGCAGAGGATCCACGCTCTGTTTCCAACACCCTCCGGGTGCCCACAACTGTCTGTGGACTCCAGTTACAGATGATCGGATGCCTGCTTCTGGCCTCTGCGGGCACTGTACACACAGGGTACACAGATATACATAGAGACAAAAAACGCTTGTACACATAAAATAAAAATTAATAAGTCTTTAAAAAACCTGACGAACTCCGTAGGGTATGTTTTCAACACAGAAAAACCTTCCTCTGTGAACAGGTACTGCAGAGAGCATTTCCTGAGTTAGTGGTGTCAGTGAGCTTCGAACCAGCTGGCTTCAATCAGAGCAATCTGCAGAAGATACTTGGGGGTGCAGAGACAGTTTAGTCAGTAAACTGTATGTTGTGCAAGCATGGGGACCTGGATTTACATGGATCCTGAGCATCCATGTAAAAAGACAAGCTTGGCAACACATGCCTGTAATCCTAGCTCCAGGAGGCAGAGGCTGTAGGACCTTAGGAGGTCACTGGCCATCTAGTTTTGCCAGTCTTTGATCTCCAAGCACACTGTGTCAAAATATAAGGTGGAAAACGATAGAGGAAACATGTGCACATACATGTGTACATGCTCTGCATACTCAGCTGCACATACACAAACCACACACAAGAAACCAGCTTATTTGGATCTGAAAATGAAGTCATTATTCTTGCCTGCATGATCACCAGTTCATCTTCAGTTTTTGTTACGATGGATTTTCATGTCCACATCATCGTGCATTTATAGAAAACCCACATAGTGTATGTGGTTTGTCCATTCACTCGTCCATATGCACTAGTAAGGTCGGCCGTCATTAGGCATGGTTTCCCCTGGTTTGTGTGCTTCTTGAGAATTCACGGGAGAGGGACTTGTTTGAGGCTGACCAGTGGTAGCACGACAGGAGTTGGAGGCTGTCTCATTTTTCTTGAGTCCACCCTGTTTAAGGATTCCTGGCTTTAACTTTTTTTAATGTTGCTTATTTATGAATTAATTTTTTTCTGACATCGATGCTATGATGAAAACATGAACTTGGTATGAACTTGGTTTTGGTTTACTTACCCTCCAGGTCCTATCTTAAATAGGATATGTGATGGGGGCTGGAGAGATGGCTGAGAGCACTGACTGTTCTTGTGGCCTCCACTGATGGCTCACAACCAGTCCAGTCCTGGGGTCTGATGCCCTCTTCTGGTGTCTCTGGGCACTGTGCCCCTGTGGCACACAGACACACACATAAAAAAAATCGAAGTGAGCCGGGTGGTGGTGGCGCACGCCTTTAATCCCAGCACTCAGGAGGCAGAGGCAGGCGGATCTCTGTGAGTTCGAGACCAGCCTGGTCTAAAAGAGCTAATTCCAGGACAGGCTCCAAAGCCACAGAGAAACCCTGTCTCGAAAAACCAAAAAAAAAAACGAAGTGAAGGAAAATATTAAAAATAGGGTGTATAAGTTAGAATAATCAAAAAGACATTTCTATGATCTTCATTTTTTATCTGCGAATTAAATTGAGAGTATTAACCTCGTTTCTCATCTCCAGGTAAAGATGCTGCCTACGCCCTCAAAATTTCATTACATCTTCAACCTTCGCGATCTTTCCAGAATTTGGCAAGGGATGCTCACCATAAAAGCCGAGGAGTGTGACTCAATCCCTGTCCTCATGTCCCTCTTCAAGCACGAGTGTAACAGAGTGATCGCAGACAGGTGTGCACTGCAGCCCTGAGGTTTACACACGTGGCCTGAGAAGCTAAACGCCTAGATTAACACTTGTATTACCTTCTCAGATCTGTGGAGTAAGGATTCTTGTCTCAGACTGTGCGTGTGCGCACGCATGCGTGTGTGCATGTGCCTGGTATCTTTTTCAACTCCTCTCCACTATTTTTTTTAAATATTTATTTATTTATTATGTATACAGTATTCTGTCTGTGTGTATGTCTGCAGGCCAGAAGAGGGCCCCAGACCTCATTACAGATGGTTGTGA